>JBCFYV010003263.1:0-67509 GCA_039000515.1 Timema cristinae
TATTAATTAGCATTTAGGGGGTGGGTGGGGAAAAAAAGCACCGACACGTCTCTAATATATATCGTAGACTGTTAAATTACCCATAGAGCATTGCTCGTCCGCGACGCACACGCCATTTTCTCCAAAGATCTGCAATTGGTCTAGATTATTGGGATCCTGAGGTTGTTCCGCCATGTCAACCATCGGGGGCTCATCAACTAGAAAACAAAAAAATAACACCATTGTACGCCACAGATGTATTAAACAAAAAAACCATTAAAATATACTAAACGGTTTAAAAAAAAGCATAACTGCTTGTATATAGTTTTCTAGCGACTCGAAGCTCATCTTGGTGGTTACGGCACTCAATTACAAATTTAAATGACCGATTGTGATGATTTGAGCTGTATTTATAACCAGCCCAAAGGGGCTTGCCGGTCTAAATACAATAAGGGTCTCGGCGCATGCGCAGGGACTTATTTTTTCACTCGGCTTCTATCCATCGACTCGGATGGACGTGGCTGCTTCTGTTCCGTCAATAGTCAGTAAACGTTATTAGGTGTAAGTTATTAGTAACTAGCTTTTTACCTATCGCTGCTTCGCCCTCAATAATTGACATCTTTTAATTTTTAACTAAACTGTTTTGGTCCTAAGTCTAACTTTTTTTTAAATATCTATGAGTTTTTTTCTCAGTTCTAGCTGTAAATAATTTTGCCGTATTTTAATTCTCACTTTTAAATATTTCGTAATAAAGTTATCAGTTATAATTTTTTTTAAATCTTTAACTTCATAATTAGTAAGATAATTAAATAAATTAAATTTAAAAAAATGTTGAACTACATAGCTAAAATCACATCATGAATCTACGTCCCACTAATTTTATCTGATGCTTGATGCACGTATAAACCACTCAATTGTTTTGATAACGCTCGTTAAGACGGGTACCTGCTAGCTGGCAGAAGTTATAAATATTAAGTAAGAGTGGATAAAAGTGATAGCAAAATAAAGCATTCAATTTTTACTAAATAAATCTTAAAATGTATTTATTAACTATGTTTTTTGCGAATACTGTAGTACTTTTCGGTATTAGTGTCCCTGGTTATTATCCTTCAGCTACACTAAGACTTGGCTGTTGCGCTGTGCAACCCAGACAAAGACACAATTAATAATTTCTAAAATAGGTTTTGGGCAAATAAATACCATTCCTAGCCAAGGTTTGACCTAGAGACTTTTTGATACAAATCGATAACGCCAGTTCAACTGGAAACTGCCTCTGTCACAAAATAAAGGGGGTGTAAGTGCTTACTAGCACCAAATCTATTTTTATTATCAAACATAGTCATACATTCCTTTGAGATTAATATTTGTGTCCAACTCTGTCTCCGATAGATGGGTTTCTTTGCAAAAGTCCTGTTTAGTGTTCAAGTTTCTAATGAGCATTTATTATACTGTTTATTTTTTTTAACTTTTTAAGTGGCATTACCGAGTTTATAATACAAATTTAAAACTGTTATGGATAGTTGTATTTTTCCTCCTCATCCTCAAAGTGGATTGGGTCCACAATAATGTAACAACGCGTCTCTCTTGATATAATACTAAATATTTAATTTATTTTAATAACCTCCTTACTACCCAGACACAAGATTTTGGTGTGAGAAATTTTTTATATATTGGTTGGGCTCAAACTATTCCAAAAGTTTACGTGAGCTATTGAGTCTTGTGTCAATATTTCCTCTAGCCCTTCTCTTATTATTTTTTAATTCAAGCTATAAATGTTTTTCAATAATTATTCTTCATTGCCCTCGAATCTCAGTCGGGTGAACTGGGGGTGGTTTTCCACTCTCCCTCCACACAAATGCGGGTTCACTTCCTCTAATTCCTAAAATCCTTTAATGTAATTAGTACTTAAACCGTATAACCCGAACGGGTAGTAAGAGGCGGTGCTAAATATTATTATTATAGTCTCTCAAACTCATACATTTACTTATTTTCTAAACACCCTGTAACAAACAGCGGGGTTGGCGAATCTTGCTGTTTACGGCGGCCATAAACCGTCCTTCATTTATCCCTTTGTGGCTGGTTAGGGGCGGACGAGAACGAATTGACAATGAGTTTTGGAATGCTTCGTTCGTCTATTTGGGAGTTGCATGAAGTAATATTCGGTGTGTACTCTGAAGTATATACTGAGACCAAAATGACGAATTCGTGATAGACATATCAAAAAAAAATCTACAGCCTTTGAAAGAATTATAACTACTTTGAAGGCCAATGAGCAAAGAGTGGTACTCTTTGGCATTTATGACTTTGATAAAATGAATAGTTAAGTAGGAGGCATATGATTAGTAAGTTTTAGTGTTTTTTTTAATTATTGAAAGCATTTTATTTCTGTTTCATCCTTAATAGAGGTGTTTTATTTTTCTATTAGGCGTGAACACTTTTAGTTTTATAAATAATAGACGTTTTCCTAGGAGATATGCTTAGTTTAGTTTTATAACTAATATAGGTGTTTTTCTTTCATCTTGGGAAGGTTGATTTAGAGGAAGTTAACCCGCATTTGCGTGGGAAAAAAACCCGGTTCACACGTCCGAGATTCGAACATTGGTCGATTGATGAACACGCTTTTGTTCAACTAAAAATAAAATATTTTTTGGACTTGCAAGAAATACGCCGTTAAAAGGGCGTTTCATAAGGTCCCGGGTTCGATGTCTGTGGGGGGAAAACTGATTTTCGGTGATTTCAAAACAAAATTAAGATAGGTTTGTTTTCATCTTGGGAAGGCTGATTTAGAGGAAGTTAACCCGCATTTGCGAATTAAGTTAATTAATACGCGTTTTTTTTTTATTCTCTCTAAACTTGTAGAGCCAGGGTTTGTAAAGCACATTTTTTTTTTAGCTTTTCCCCTAGTTATTTACAAAGTGTTTGTAACGGCCTTCAAGGAAGTATAACTAATATAGGTGTTTTTCTTTCATCTTGGGAAGGTTGATTTAGAGGAATTTAACCCGCATTTGCGTGAAAAAAATACCCCGGTTCGCACGTCCGAGATTCGAACATTGGTCGATTGATGAACACGCTTTTGTTCAACTAAAAATAAAATATTTTGTACTTGCAAGAAATACGCCGTTAAAAGGGCGTTTCATAAGGTCCCGGGTTCGATGTCTGTGGGGGGAAAATTGATTTTCGGCGATTTCAAAACAAAATTAAGATAGGTTTCTTTTCATCTTGGGAAGACTTATTTAGAGGAAGTTAACCCGCATTTGCATGGAGACAACTCCGAGCCACTAGCTTGTATGGATGGAAAATATTTTGCTTCTAAAATTGATAACACGCTACTATTGTGAAAGTTGCAGACTTGACGTATGAGTTATTCTAGTATTTCAAAAATAAATTAATTAATAGACGTGAAATAAACTCCGAACCACTTTTATTTTGCATTCAATAAACACACAACAGTTACCAATACTTTCAGCGATTTCAAAACAAAATTAAGTTAATTAATAAGCGTTTCTCTAAACTTGTAGAGCCAGGGTTTGTAAAACACATTTTTTTTTTAGCTTTCCCGCTTAGTCTGTAACGGCCTTCAAGGAAGAAAGGCAATAGCACGTTGGGAAGTTTTTATGACGAGGGCAGCGACTCCCTTTGTACATGTCAGGCTCTGTGGGGGCTGACAGTGATTCATGTGTCCCCTATTTGCGGGATGTGGCAATTATCAGAATTTCAGCTCTGTGGGGTGAATTCCGGAAGTGAAAGCTGAGGGGAAAGGGTTGAACACACACCTGCGCTCAAGATATATTCTTGTCCTGACGCGTCTGCCCGGCAACCTGACGCCCCGATGACCTCAATATCTATTCTTGTCTACACACGCATTGTCTGCCCGCCAGGAGGGGGGAAGTGAAAGCTGCGGGAAAGGGTTGCACACACACCTGCTATTCTTGTCTCAACTCGTCTCTAAGCAAGAATCAACTGGTTTGCAGCCTGTAGGGGAGGAGGGGCTGGAGGGGTGAGGGGCGGGAGGGGGGGCCAGCGCAGGTAAATACCAGTTTTTCTTTATTTAACACACACACGTCTTCATCTGTAAGAGTACCAAACCGACAGGGTAGAAATACACAAAACTCGCCATCTAGATAGGCTATTAGGAGTCTCCCGAACTTTGTATTGACGGCTTTTAGTTTATCCACCGAGTACTTTTGATCTACGGCTAGATCATACAATTTTACGGTCTGCACCGCGTCGACAATATTTACCAGCTGCTGTAACTTGTCCATCTTACCTGGCTCTAGACAACTAAGTGGGGGCCCCTCTTTATACCCTCCCTCCCTCATTCGACGTCACCCGATATATTCTTGTCCTGACTTGTCTGCCCGCCAACCTGGTGCCAGGAGGGGGGAAAGGGTTGCACACACACCTCTATTCTTGTCTCAACTCGTCTCTAAGCAAGAATCAACTGGTTTTTTGCAGCCTGTAGGGGGGAGGGGCTGGAGGGGGGAAAACCAACAGCGGAGTGAAGGAGAAAGTTGGCATTACACGACTGAAGCCTGATAGAGAAGGGTCGTAGCACCTCGGCAGCCATGAATAAAAACTCCGACACCCCCCATCCTACCTTTGCAGCCATGGCGCGAGGAACGCCCAACTCCAACCAACAAGGCCGTCGTGACACTCCTAATTAACGATAATTATTCCCCAACATGTACGTGGTTGTACGGCTGGAGGGGGAGGAGGGGGAAGGCCTGGAGGGGGCGGATAGGAGGGGGGAGGGCTCAGCCAATCAGAGGAAAGTAGGTCAGGGGTGGGGGAAGGCGGTGGGGGGAGGCGGTGGGGGAGGGGAAGGGGAAAGGGGGGAGGGGGGAGAAGGAGGAGAGGAAGAGGGGGCAAAGGTCAATGGTCAAAGGTCAAATTAATTCAGGTGGCCAATAACACTACTCACGTTGTTTTATAGATGTTCCCTTTTGAAATGTTTCTTTAACAACAGTCGACCCGTCCTACACTATCCTAACTGCTCTATAAACCTTATGTTGTTCTGACTTATGACCACACGGTATGTGTGTTCAAAAAGAATTGACCTTGTTAACACCAATGTCGCTCCCTTCTTCAAAAGCGAACTTCTACACAATATACAATATATCCATGGTCACACCGTCACGACCCCTGTCCTGCTGGGTCGACACGTACCACCCATCTACCAAAGTTATGAAAATGTTTTTATAGTAAATGTCTCTTAGCACAAAGTATTCCAAAAAGGTCGATCCAGCCCACAACTAAATAGTACCGGTCACGATACTATTAAAATTAGTACCTCTCTTCTCCCTATTTACTAAAATAACTACACTAATAATGTTTGGATATGAGTGTAATTAGCTTTTCTGAAGAGGGTCATCCTCTGGTATCCCTGAATACCTGGCGAGTTTTTAAGATGTTCCGCGACCCCTGCACAGCGAGACGATCCACTGACCGTTCTCCAGTCCAACCTTCCTTGTCCCAGTTGTTTGTTGCTGTCATTCTTCGTTGTTTCTTTGTGTGGTCAGTCTGGACGTCATTTGACCCCCACCGTTGGCTCGCTCCTTGTTGACTTTCGGACTGTAGGGTGTCGGGTGATCTTCCCTCCACGTGTATCCCATCACCTCACTCGCGAATTTAAATAACTTAAATATTTCCAGCAATTCTCGTTGCCGTTTTGTCACTCCTAACCACGTTCTGCTACCATCTTTTGTACCCTTTTGCATTATACCATTGGGTACATTTCCCCGATACCCCAATTGCTGATACGTCAGTGCCCAAAACGTTCCTTTTACAATATTCAACGTCCGGGAACGTCTCACTCGCTAATCAAACAAAAGACAAATAACACTATTCTGTTCCACAGTTACTTTATTTCTATTCTCTCGAGGTCAGACACACACAGTTCCACTTAACAGATACCTCCATCTAACCCTCTATATCAAACAGTCTTTTGATTCACATTTTCATGTCCGTTCCTTCCCTCAACCTCGGCTTCACTGCCCTATCTTCTTCTGCTTGACCTCTCCTCAGAGTGAGTGCCTGCTGTCTAGCGGCACACCTTCCAACCAAACCTCACGGTGTGACGCAGTAGGTACAGGCTCAGCCTTAAAGGTTAGGAAACGTGTATGATACATTTTATCACCTATTCTGTGTGAGAGTGAGTTTGCGTATGTTTCTGTTCATATCCATTTGTGAGAGAATGTGTTTGTGACTTTTCTTTCCCCTTTATCACTCCACCACCATTGTAGCTTTTTATCAAATAAATCATCAATGGTGTGGCCCCTAGACCTTCTTTAAAAGTTTTTGGTTTTGCTAACCGCGTCATTCTTACCATTTCTCCAGAAAGCCAGTTGAGATATGCATCTAATGCCCTTTGATCCACTCCGTACTTAACCATCCCATTTTTAATAGCCCCTTGCTTTATCTCGTAGATATTTACATTAATGTTCCTGATTCTGTCTCCGAGCTCCTTGACGCTTTCCCCTTGATTAAGTTTAATTTGAGTTAATTTTACTCTAAAAATAGACTCATATACTTCTTTTGAATCTATCAACTAAATCTTTTTTTACCCTTTCAAATGTGTTTCTTTTATGTAACTAGAATCTTAAATTGGAAAATATAAAGCTTCCTTATTTAAGCGTAATTATTGTAATTGGTTAACGTTCCCTATCAATCCAATTAAACATGGCTGGTGCCTGCTGTATTTTTGTTAAATATACTGAAATAGGGTTCTCTGACCCAGGGGAAGATTAAGGGTTGGGTGAATTGGATGGCTGCTTGAGACGATAGAGCACCAACATATTGTAATGTGGGTGTGATAGAAAATATTTCTAGTTTTGGAGATTATTTGTATATTTTCCTCTTATCCTCGGTTATATATAAGGGCGTCAAAAAGCAATCCCGCCTGGGGGGAGAAATTTACCTCGGTCTGATTCTGCTCTTGCCTACCATGAGATAATTTAATTATTGTTCTATTAGAAGAAAATGGCTATGATCTACCTAAGTCGTCATTGTTCTCTTGAGCTAATCTGGGGTTCTCACACTCTACTTTCACATTTGTTAACTCCCAGGTATATAATGGACTGAGGGTAGACATTCGGTCCTATATTGTGAAATTGAGGTTCTTACCTTTGTTACGCTATTTCTGTTAATGTTTTCTTAATTTTTAAATATATTATTTAGCCAAGTCATTTTAATTAATTTATTTCTATAAATTCTGGTATTTTCATTTATTTTGCTAACGATTTGTTTCACATCATCCTAGAAGGGTAATTTCAGCAAGCGGTGAAATCTTTCCTTCACCTCTGGCTAGACATATATTAATCACATTTTGTGAATGTGGGGAATGCCAGGTCTCCACTGTGATTCGGATCCCATATTAAGGCTGTGCAAGAGTGATAATATTTTATTTTATTTTCTTATTTTTATTGTTGTGAGTCTTTTTAATAGAATAAAAATATTAAAATAAGTAATAATAGAGCAAAATTGTTATGTATTTTTTGATTAAATAGTTATAATGATTAATATAACTTAATAATACTAATTCGTATCCAAGTATTAAGAAATACAAGCAAAAGCCTTAATTTTTTTTTGGATGTAGGGATAATATAGCACTATATGGTAAACATATTTTAGGAACGGTATGTACCATATTTTCCAAGATATTAATTTTTATTTAATAAATAATGAAACTGAATCGGCGGCAGACTTTCTCATTAATTTACAAATAAATTTCCTATTAGAAAACTACTTTGTATTTTGAAATTAAATTTAACTCTCCTTATTAAGCAATAAATACTTGTTCATTTGACGTTTTTGTTAGAATCGTTACTATCATATTTTAAAAACTGGATAGTAAATAGACAGAAATTACGTTATTTTCACAGAAATAAATACAGCCAAACCGGGCCGTACCGTTGAGAACCAAACACAGGTAGGAGTGACCGCTTGTGTTTTGATTGACAGCGGTGGGCGGCGGGGAGTGATGAGGGGGATGAAGATCATTAGCAAACTTTTCAAAACCAGCTGAGAAAAGTATTGAGGTACAAAAACATACGAAGAGTAATATTATGATATTTTAGACTGTTCTTGCCTGTTAGCTATTTAATGTGTGAAAGCTGTACAGTCTATTGCTACCTGTATTCTTTGACTTTGTTTAGTTTTATATTTTAGTTTGAGCGTAGGCTAGCATTTAACTGGCATAAATATAATTATATTAATCAAGGCCGTAGCCAGAGGCTAGGACAAATTCTAAGTATTAAACTCCTCTAGAAGCATTTTTATGGCAACATAACATCATAACTGCCATAGGCTGGAAAAAAATCAAAATATTAAACACCTCTAAAGTATTTTTATGGCAACATAACACCATAGCTGCCGAAGGCTAGAAAAAATTCTAATGAATTTTACTGTGTACAAAATGTCTAAGCCTCGTTCATTTCCAAGTAAAGTATTCAAAAGAAGAAAACGATCCAGAGATTTAAAGAGATGGAGAATCCAGAAAGAAGAATCATAATTAACCGGAAACAAATTTGAATCACTTAAAAGGTAACTGTAGTATGAAAATATTACAACTAATATTTTATTTTGTGTTTGTTAAAGTATATGTAGGCATATTTTATTTGTTTATTTTCTAAAAAAATTCTATGAATATGCCAAAAATGTGCCAAATATATATTTATGTTGATAAATAAATTGTAAAAAAAAATACAGTCTTGTACATGAAATGAGGCCGCGTTAAATTGGTTTAAACGGAAATGATGGCAAGTTTTTGTAATCGAGTGTGTTGGCTACCTAAAGTTTAAAATAGTCCTTAGATATACACAAAATATAAGGTGATGATTGTATTATAATATAATTTATAAGTTATGGGTTAGTGATTATAAGCCCTAATCAGTATGCATGCCAAGTAAATTACATGTTTTTCTGGTTTGTTAGTGAGCGGGAGGTCAAGGTTTGAATTCCGACTTGGTGTAATCTACTAAAGCTTCTTTTAGTAACCGCTTCCCACGCTTCCTCCACACAAACGCGGTACTTTTCCTCTCTATTCTACTTTACTCACTCTTACCCTATTATAATAACTAAATGCGAATAGCTTAGATGAATGGTAAGACGTTCTGTAATAAATAAATAACTATGTAAATATATATATATATATTTAATAGTTTTTAGGACTTGCGCCCAAGAAAGTGAAGACTTTACACCAATTGCAGGAACCTCCAATTCCAAATATATGCAAGCAGACACATACATTTTTGATGAAGATGACGAATTGGAGGATTTACTACCGAATGTGGAACATCCTTCACTCGTTAGTGAAAACACTATTTCAAAATATGAATATAGTAATGAGAATACCTTACCAGCACTTTTCATAGAAAATATTGGAAAGTTGAAAGAACACAGGATTCTTCCACTACGGGTCACCGATTTATTGATGTAATGCCTTTTTCTGAACAGATCATTAAATTAGATGAACACTCCAAATCATGTACGTTAGGTCACTATAAAATAGAAAAATAAATAATAAATGGGCTTGAATTTACTCTGGTTTATTTTTGTGACAATTGTGATGATAAGCAATGCATTACCTCAAAACAACTCGTGAAAATTAACTATTTGTTGGGAGAAGAACACATTGAACTCTAAATACAATTGAAAATATTTATGAAGCTAACCTATAGATTCTAGAAGCATCTAATTAAAATAAATCCATATAAGTATAACTCTTAATAAATGAGAGAGGCATCCATTTTTTTTATCTGGGGGTGGGAAGCTCCAAATAGCTTTTAGCGACATCTTTTTTTTTAATCAGACGATGATATGGGAGGGAACTTGGTAATATCCTAGTGGCCCCTCTGATGGAAATGTCTAGGCACACCACTGGCTTAACGAAAGGGTAAATTTGATGAACCAAGATAGAATGGAACAGGCATGATGTAGTAGGTGTAGATTAGTATTATATTTAAAAAAATACTAACATACAATAAATGTGTTTCAAAGAATAAAAGCTAAAGCGTCTTAGTTCAAGTGTTTCTATTCAAGGTTACGAAGCATAGTACAAACTTTGTCATAATAAAATATTTAGTTTATAAACTAGGAAGTTTCAAGTCTATTTCCTCGCTAAGCAAGTGTTGGTGTTAGAGAGAGGTGATACAATGTTAGCTACACATGAATTGACAGACAGCCAGGGAGTAGTGTTATTGGCCACCTGAATCACTTTGACCTTTGACCTTTGCCCCCTCCTCCTCTCCTCCTTCTCCCCCTTCTCCTTCCACTCCCCCACCGCCTTCCCCCACCCCTGACCTACTTTCCTCTGATTGGCTTCCCTCACCCCCCTGATCTACTTTCCTCTGATTGGCTGAGCCCTCCCCCCTCCTAATGCGCCCTTCCTCCAGGCCTTCCCCCTCCTCCCCCTCCAGCCGTCCAACCACGTACATGTTGGGTAATAATTATCGTTAATTAGGAGAGTCACGGCGGCCTTGTTGGTTGGAGTTGGGCGTTCCTCGCGCAATGGCTGGAGACCTTTCTCTATCAAAGGTAGGATGGGGGGTGTCGGAGTTTTTAATCATGGCTGTCGTGTTGCTGCGACCCTTCTCTATCGAGCTTCAGTCGTGTAATGCCAGCTATCTCCTTCACTCCACTGTTGGTTTTCCCCCCTCCCGCCCCTCACCCCCTACAGGCTGCAAACCAGTTGATTCTTGCTTAGAGACAAGTTGAGACAAGAATAGCAGGTGTGTTCAACCCTTCCCCCCTCCTGGCACCAGGTTGGTGGGCAGACAAGTCAGGACAAGAATATATCATGTGTTATGTCACAACTCTAGCTGGCATATGCACAATCAGGGGCCACCGAATCCTCGGTTAGGGGTCGCTATCCCGGTACAAAAGTCTACTAAAATTGTTTGTTTGGTATCGTCTTTCACAACGCACGGATGTGTGTATCCGTCATGGACAGGACAACATGGGTTTTTTTCCATTGCGTGTTATGTCGCAACCCTGGCGCCAGGTTGGCGGGTCGTCAAGACAAGTTGAGACAAGAATATTAATTGCCTCAGGGCAACGGTTTTTTTTCCCTGGCTCGACAAGACGAGTTGAGACAAGAATATATATTTAGGTCATCGGGGGCGTCAGGTTGGCGGGCAGACAAGTCAGAACAAGAATATATCGTGTGACGTCGAACGAGGGAGGGAGGGTATAAAGAGGGGCCCCCCACCAGGTTGTCTAGAGCCAGGTAAGATGGACAAGTTACAGCAGCTGGTAAATATTGTCGACGCGGTGAAGACCGTCAAATTGTGTGATATAGCCGTAGATCAAAAGTACTCGGTGGATAAACTAAAAACCCTTTCCCCTCAGCTTTCACTTCCAGAATTCACACCACAGAGCTGAAAATCTGATAATTGCCACATCCCGCAAATATGGGACACATGAATCACTGTCAGCCCCCACAGAGCCTGACATGTACAAAGGGAGTCGCTGCCCTCGTCATAAAAACTTCCCAACGTGCTATTGCCTTTCTTCCTTGAAGGCCGTTACAAACCCTTTGTAAATAACTAGGGAGGTAAACATAGCAAAAATGTTTTTTTTTCGTTGAAGTACGTGTATACTAAATGACTCTACAAGTTTAGTATGAAAAAAAAATATTATTTAGAGAGAATTTAAAAAAACGCGTATTAATTAACTTAATTTTGTTTTGAAATCGTGGAAAGTATCGGTAAATGTTTTTTGTTCGAGTCATTATAAGTGGATAGCTATATTATCTTTGTCAATTTCCCAAAAAGACATGTGAATCGAACCCGGGACCTTATGATTTCTAAATTCTAACGGCGTATTTCTTGCAAGTAGAAAATAGCGTGTTCATCAATTGACCAAATAGAAGAATGGTCGAATCTCGGACGTGTGAACCGGAGGTGTTTTTTTCTCACGCAAATGCGGGTTAACTTCCTCTAAATCAACCTTCCTAAGATGAAAAAACCCACATATATTAGTTATAAAACTAAACTAAGCATATCGCCTAGGAAAACGCCTATTAGTTATAAAACTAAAAGTGTTCACGCCTAATAGAAAAACACCTCTATTAAGGATGAAAACAGAAATAAAATACTTTCAATAATTAAAAAAATGCGCCGAGCCCCTTATTGTATTTAGATCGGCAAACCCAGAACACATTTTCTTAGTCATCACTCAGTTTAAAGAGCGCCGTTATAAAAGTCAAATTTGAATGTTGCACTTGAGGGCAAGCGACCATAATTTGTGTTAAGTATCGCGGGTTGTCTATCCGCTCATTATGCAGGCTTCATAAACAACCCCGAGCCCTTGGGGGAGTCCCAGGTTCAATTCCAGGGCATAAGCGAAAATACTGGTTTAGTTTTTTTAAATAACTGCCCTGACTGGTATTTTGTACATGTTCCTGGGTTCATTTCCCATTCAAAGACAGAAAATTTTAATTGTCAAATATTCAAGCAACACTACGTTAGCGTGTCTGTGGAGTAAACTCATGGTCCCGGGTTCATTTCCTGTACAATGGCAGCGTCACTTTAGACATTTATTAAATTCACGTTTCAGCAAGGTCTGTACACTTTCATTTATGATGTGTGTACGGATTGTAAACAAATCCGTTGGAATATTACCCAATTTAGAGAGAGCGAGACAAAACCTTAAAAGTACAAAGAAACGGAAAAGATCACAAGTTATGGCTGTTCCTTTGTTTGGTCACGCAGCACAGTTTTAAAAATGCTGCAATTGTGACAAACTGTCTATTGACTGAACAGTGTAACTCTCTCCTTCTTGTTTGTTTTCTTCGCTCTCAAGGGCCGTTTATAACCTAGAGAGAGAAAGCAGCCTGAATGTCTTAAAGGTATTATTAACGGTCTAACCTGACAGCCTGGAAAAAAATGTTCAATTCCCCCTCCACACCATAAACGAAAATACTGGTTTAGTCTTTAAAATAACTGCCCAATAAAGGGTTCAAATATTCAAACAGAACTTTAGTGTCAGTATAGTAAACGCCTGGTCCAGGGTTCATTTCCTGTACAAAGGCAGAAAATTATAATCGCCCCTTTAAATTCATGGCGCGTCTTGTGGAACAAAACCCCAACCACGTCGTGTGTATATAGGTTTTCTATTCTCCCTCCTGAACAGTATTTATTATGTCAACAAAATATAGCCTCTAACATTAAACGATATTTAAAGTTGTATTTAATATTACTCAGGAAATTAGGGGGCGAGGTTTTATTATTCGTAGAAAGCCTATATGTATTATTAGCACCGCGTCTTACTACACTTACGCTAATGTGTAATGGTCGGGTGATTGTGAGATGAAATGAAGGACCTACAGTTTAACGTGGAATCCGAACCAGCCTCTCGAAACAAAGTTGGGTCATAACTAGCCCTTGAAAAGCTTTAACAATCTTGAGCTAAAATAATGTTGGGGCAATTGACAGTTACTACAAGGTGTGGTTAATGGATTTGGCCAATGAATAATAATTACTGAAAAACATTTATAGCTTGAATTAAAAAATAATAAGAGAAGGGCTAGAGGAAATATTGACACAAGACTCAATAGCTCACGTAAACTTTTGGAATAGTTTGAGCCCAACCAATGTATTACAAATTTCTCACGCCAAAATCTTGTATCCGCGTATTAAAATAAATTAAATATTTAGTATTACATCAGGAGAGACGCGTTGTTACATTATTGTGGACCCAATCCACTTTGAGGATGAGGAGGAAAAATACAACTATCCATAACAGTTTTAAATTTGTATTATAAACTCGGTAATGCCACTTAAAAAGTTAAAAAAATAAACAGTATAATAAATGCTCATTAGAAACTTGAACACTAAACAGGACTTTTGCAAAGAAACCCATCTATCGGAGACAGAGTTGGACACAAATATTAATCTCAAAGGAATGTATGACTATGTTTGATAATGAAAATAGATTTGGTGCTAGTAAGCACTTACACCCCCCTTTATTTTGTGACAGAGGCAGTTTCCAGTTGAACTGGCGTTATAGATTTGAATCAAAAAGTCTCTAGGTCAAACCTTGGCTAGGAATGGTATTTATTTGCCCATACCCAATTTTAGAAATTATTAATTGTGTCTTTGTCTGGGTTGCACAGCGCAACAGCCAAGTCTTAGTGTAGCTGAAGGATAATAACCAGGGACACTAATACCGAAAAGTACTACAGTATTCGCAAAAAACATAGTTAATAAATACATTTTAAGATTTATTTAGTAAAAATTGAATGCTTTATTTTGCTATCACTTTTATCCACTCTTACTTAATATTTATAACTTCTGCCAGCTAGCAGGTACCCGTCTTAACGAGCGTTATCAAAACAATTGAGTGGTTTATACGTGCATCAAGCATCAGATAAAATTAGTGGGACGTAGATTCATGATGTGATTTTAGCTATGTAGTTCAACATTTTTTTAAATTTAATTTATTTAATTATCTTACTAATGATGAAGTTAAAAATTTTAAAAAATTATAACTGATAACTTTATTACGAAATATTTAAAAAAGAGAATTAAAATACGGCAAAATTATTTACAGCTAGAACTGAGAAAAAAAACGCATAGATATTTAAAAAAAAGTTAGACTTAGGACCAAAACAGTTTAGTTAAAAATTAAAAGATGTCGTCAATTATTGAGGGCGAAGCAGCGATAGGTAAAAAGCTAGTTACTAATAACTTACACCTAATAACGTTTACTGACTATTGACGGAACAGAAGCAGCCACGTCCATCCGAGTCGATGGATAGAAGCCGAGTGAAAAAATAAGTCCCTGCGCATGCGCCGAGACCCTTATTGTATTTAGACCGGCAAGCCCCTTTGGGCTGGTTATAAATACAGCTCAAATCATCACAATCGGTCATTTAAATTTGTAATTGAGTGCCGTAACCACCAAGATAAGCTTCGAGTCGCTAGAAAACTATATACAAGCAGTTATGCTTTTTTTTAAACCGTTTAGTATATTTTAATGGTTTTTTTGTTTAATACATCTGTGGCGTACAATGGTGTTATTTTTTTGTTTTCTAGTTGATGAGCCCGCGATGGTTGACATGGCGGAACAACCTCAGGATCCCAATAATCTAGACCAATTGCAGATCTTTGGAGAAAATGGCGTGTGCGTCGTGGACGAGCAATGCTCTATGGGTAATTTAACAGTCTACGATATATATTAGAGACGTGTCGGTGCTTTTTTTCCCCACCCACCCCCTAAATGCTAATTAATATGTATTTATTTTAATTTCAGACTACTGGGACCCACAGGGATTGGATGACGGACTGTCTGCCAGCGTCGCGATGTCCCCGCCAGAGGCAACCCGGGCATCCTCTCGCCACCTCCCCTAACGCTTGAGGCACACAGCGTCGCGGGAAATGCTCCCCCGTCTGTATGGGCAGATTTGGACGCCCTCGACCAGCTGCTATGATACATGTAGCCACTAGTTTGAAAATAGTCTATGTGTATTTCTCTCTCTCTCTCTCTCACGCGCGCGCGCACAAACGCCATTATACCATCCCGAGATCGAATTGAACTAGTATACACTTAAAAACCTTTATTCTTCTATTTTTACCGGCTTGTGTTAAGACATCGTAGAGAGAGAGAGAGAAAAAAACCCGCCCGAGTGCCTCTCAGCCAATCTTAACAGGCTCTCTCTCTATCTCTCTCTCCCTCTTGTTTGGTTTCTTTACTCTCAATGGCCGTTTATATCCTAGAGAAATCAGCTTTGTTAAAAAATGTAAAGATCTTTACTACCTGTTGTTATAGATTACATTTAAAATAACGTAAACTTAAGTTTTCTCATAATATTTCATTTCTTTTTTGTCCGACTCGAAACAATATTTTAAAAGTACTTATTTTTAATTTTTGAACGTTACTGATTTTGTGTAATATAGTGCCATTTTGCGGCTATGTTCGTCAGAAGTTTTTTTGTGAAAGCGGTGTTAATATTTTTTAGGGGGGAATAAAACGATAAATAAACTTTGTGTCCTACCTCAACAGCTTAAAATTATAATATTCAGCGGGAATTTTATCTTTGCTTTATTAATTAGAAAGAGGTCCAGGGTTTGATTCCAAGGAAACGGCGAAAATGCGCGTTTAAGCTTTCATAGTGCTAAAATAAGTCCCGGTTCGCTTCCTAGGTTTTTTACCTGGATGACAGTTCAAAAATCACATGTTTATGTTTCGGATAGCCAGCACTTGTTTCACAGTTTTGTTAAAAAATGTAAAGCTCTTTATTCTTTAATTACCTGTTGTTATATATTATATATGCTTAACAGCCATGTAGTGTGTATTTATTAAACACTTGTTAAAGGACCGGGTTCGATTCCCTGTTTGTTTAACAGTCATGGACTGTGTATTTATTAAACACTGATGAAAGGGCCGAACTCGATTCCCTGTTTGTTTAACAGTCATGGACTGTGTATTTATTAAACACTGATAAAAGGGCCGGACTCGATTCCCTGTTTGTTTAACAGTCATGGACTGTGTATTTATTAAACACTTGTTAAAGATCGGGTTCGATTCCCTGTATGTTTAACAGTCATGGACTGTGTATTTATTAAACACTAATGAATGGGCCGGACTCGATTCCCTGTATGTTTAACAGTCATGGACTGTGTATTTATTAAACACTGATGAAAGGGCCGGACTCGATTCCCTGTTTGTTTAACAGTCATGGACTGTGTATTTATTAAACACTTGTGAAAGGGCCGGACTCGATTCCCTGTTTGTTTAACAGTCATGGACTGTGTATTTATTAAACACTTGTTAAAGGACCGGGTTCGATTCCCTGTTTGTTTAACAGTCATTGACTGTGTATTTATTAAACACTGATAAAAGGGCCGAACTCGATTCCCTGTTTGTTTAACAGTCATGGACTGTGTATTTATTAAACACTGATGAAAGGGCTGGACTCGATTCCCTGTTTGTTTAACAGTCATGAACTGTGTATTTAGTAACATTGATGAAAGGGCCGGACTCGATTCCCTGTTTGTTTAACAGTCATGGACTGTGTATTTATTAAACACTGATGAAAGGCCGGACTCGATTCCCTGTTTGTTTAACAGTCATGGACTGTGTATTTATTAAACACTTGTGAAAGGGCCGGACTCGATTCCCTGTTTGTATAACAGTCATGGACTGTGTATTTATTAAACACTGATGAAAGGGCCGGACTCGATTCCCTGTTTGTTTAACAGTCATGAACTGTGTATTTATTAAACACTGATGAAAGGGCTGGACTCGATTCCCTGTTTGTTTAACAGTCATGAACTGTGTATTTAGTAACACTGATGAAAGGGCCGGACTCGATTCCTGTTTGTTTAACAGTCATGGACTGTATATTTATTAAACACTGATGAAAGGGCCGGACTCGATTCCCTGTTTGTTTAACAGTCATGGACTGTGTATTTATTAAACACTTGTGAAAGGGCCGGACTCGATTCCCTGTTTGTATAACAGTCATGGACTGTGTATTTATTAAACATTGATGAAAGGGCCGGACTCGATTCCCTGTTTGTTTAACAGTCATGGACTGTGTATTTATTAAACACTGATGAAAGGGCCGGACTCGATTCCCTGTTTGTTTAACAGTCATGGACTGTGTATTTATTAAACACTAGTTAAAGGACCGGGTTCGATTCCCTGTATGTTTAACAGTCATGGACTGTGTATTTATTAAACACTGATGAAAGGGCCGGACTCGATTCCCTGTTTGTTTAAGAGTCATGGACTGTGTATTTATTAAACACTGATGAAAGGGCCGGACTCGATTCCCTGTTTGTTTAACAGTCATGGACTGTGTATTTATTAAACACTGATGAAAGGGCCGGACTCGATTCTCTTTTTGTTTAACAGTCATGGACTGTGTATTTATTAAACACTGATGAAAGGGCCGGACTCGATTCCCTGTTTGTTTAACAGTCATGGACTGTGTATTTATTAAACACTTGTTAAAGGACCGGGTTCGATTCCCTGTATGTTTAACAGTCATGGACTGTGTATTTATTAAACACTGATGAAAGGTTGGACTCGATTCCCAGTATGTTTAACAGTCATGAACTGTGTATTTATTAAACACTGATGAAATTGCCGGACTCGATTCCCTGTTTGTTTAACAGTCATGAACTGTGTATTTATTAAACACTGATGAAAGTTCCGGACTCGATTCCCAGTATGTTTAACAGTCATGAACTGTGTATTTATTAAACACTGATGAAAGGGCCGTACTCGATTCCCTGTTTGCTTAACAGTCATGAAATGTGTATATATTAAACATTGATGAAAGGGCATAGCTCGATTCCCTGTTTGTTTAACAGTCCTATACTGTGTATTTATTAAATACTGATTAAAGGGCCGGACTCGAATCCCTGTTTGCTTAAAAGTCATGAACTGTGTATTTATTAAACACTGATGAAGGGCCGGACTCGAGTCCCTGTATGTTTAAAAGTCATGAACTGTGTATTTATTAAACACTGATGAAAGGGCTGGACTCGATTCCCTGTTTGCTTAACAGTCATGAATTGTGTATTTATTATACACAGAATAAAGGGCCGGACTCGATTCCCTGTTTGTTTAACAGTTATGGACTGTGTATTTATTAAACACTGATGAAAGGGCCGGACTCGATTCCCTGTATGTTTAACAGTCATGAACTGTGTATTTATTAAACACTGATGAAAGGGCTGGACTCGATTCCCTGTTTGCTTAACAGTCATGAACTGTGTATTTATTAAACACTGATGAAAGGGCAAGACTCAATTCCCTGTTTGCTTAACAGTCATGAACTGTGTATTTATTAAACACTGATGAAAGTTTCGGACTCGATTCCCTCTATGTTTAAAAGTCATGAACTGTGTATTTATTAAACACTGATGAAAGGGACGTACTCGATTCCCTGTTTGATTAACAGTCATGAAATTTGTATATATATAAACACTGATGAAAGGGTCGGACTCGATTCCCTGTTTGTTTAACAGTCATGTACTGTGTATTTATTAAATACTGATGAAAGGGCCGGACTCGATTCCCTGTTTGCTTAAAAGTCATGAACTGTGTATTTATTAAACACTGATGAAGGGGCCGGACTCGATTCCCTGTATGTTTAACAGTCATGAACTGAGTATTTATTAAACACTGATGAAAGAGCTGGACTCGATTCCCTGTTTGCTTAACAGTCATGAACTGTGTATTTATTAAACACTGAATAAAGGGCCGGACTCGATTCCCTGTTTGTTTAACAGTCATGGAATGTGTATTTATTAAACACTAATGAAAGGGCTGGACTCGATTCCCTGTTTGTTTAACAGTCATGGACTGTGTATTTAATAAAAACTTGTGAAAGTGCCGAACTCGATTCCCTGTATGTTTAACAGTCATAGACTGTGTATTTATTAAATTCTCATGAAAGGGACTGACTCGATTCCCTGTATGTTTAACAGTCATGGACTGTGTATTTATTAAACACTTGTGAAAGGGCCGAACTCGATTCCCTGTTTGTTTAAAAGTCATGCACTGTGTATTTATTAAACACTGATGAAAGGGCCGAACTCGATTCCCTGTATGTTTAACAGTCATAGACTGTGTATTTATTAAATACTGATGAAAGGGCCGGACTCGATTCCCTGTTTGCTTAAAAGTCATGAACTGTGAATTTATTAAACACTGATGAAGGGGCCGGACTCGATTCCCTGTATGTTTAACAGTCATGGACTGTGTATTTATTAAACACTGGTGAAAGGGCCGAACTCGATTCCCTGTATGTTTAACAGTCATGGACTGTGAATTTATTAAACACTTGTTAAAGGACCGGGTTCGATTCCATGTTTGTTTAACAGTCATGGATTGTGTATTTATTAAACACTGGTGAAAGGGCCGGACTCGATTCCCTGTTTGTTTAACAGTCATGGACTGTGTATTTATTAAACACTTGTGAAAGGGCCGGACTCGATTCCCTGTTTGTTTAACAGTCATGGACTGTTTATTTATTAAACACTTGTTAAAGAACCGGACTCGATTCCCTGTTTGTTTAACAGTCATGGACTGTGTATTTATTAAACACTTGTTAAAGGACCGGGTTTGATTCCCTGTTTGTTTAACAGTCATGGACTGTGTATTTATTAAACACTTATGAAAGGGCCGAACTCGATTCCCTGTTTGTTTAACAGTCATGGACTGTGTATTTATTAAACACTTGTTAAAGAACCGGACTCGATTCCCAGTTTGTTTAACAGTCATGGACTGTGTATTTATTAAACACTTATGAAAGGGCAGGTTTGATTCCCTGTATGTTTAACAGTCATGGACTGTGTATTTATTAAACACTTTTGAAAGGGCCGGGTTCGAATCCCTGCAAATTCAGCCCTTCATAGTAATAGATTAACACCCATGGACTGTGTATTTATTACACTCTTGTGACCCTTCATAGCAATAGATTAACACCCATGGACGGTGTATGTATTACACTCTTGCGAAGGGGCCGGGTTCGATTCCTTGTAGATTTAACCCTTCATAGAGTTAGATTAACTTACATGTTATATTTAACGCGTGTGTGTGTGTTATAGGGCAACTGGAGGAAGTAAATTGCATCACCATCCCCCTCGCACCACCACCAGCTATGGGACCCCTCCACCCAGACGTACCCGCAGCGCCCCAGCGCCCGAAAGACGGGGTTCGAGCCCCGGTTTCCCCGCAGGCCGGAACAGCTTAACCCTACCTCTACCCCAGGGAGATGGGGTTCAAGCCCCGGTTTTGGCGCGGCAGACAGGGAGCGTGGAGGCGGCTACTGCAGGACCATTTTCAGCTCCACAACCAGGAATTAGTGGCCCGGGAAATCAGGTAGGTGGAACATTGCAAAATGGCGTCCCTCTCCTCATCGTTGAAGAGAGGATTAAACAATTGAGGCGTTTCTTTTATACTCGTAGAGAAATTACAGTACAACTTGGTGCACCAGCAAGCGATCGTGACGCATTAAGCTGGCTTGAAGAACAATTTACTAATTTGCTCCATCAGCTGCAGGACCATGGCGTTAGCGCCGATGATCACGTCGGCTTACTTTTGAGTAGCACTGAGTCTACTTTGAGCCCTGTGTATGTCTCATTTAGGCGAGCAGACCAGCTACACGCTAGAGCAGTGCTTGATAACGTAAGTCGCGTGTTGCAGAGTAATACTTTGTTTTTGAGTACAGCACTACTATACGTTAAACTCTGTCAATTTAAGGAGCCTCGTGGGAGTGGACGTTATTGTGATAAACTCTCTCCCGCTAGCACATATAGTCGTAAAAACCAAGTGATCATTACTATTCAAAATGGCGACACAATTTGCCTTGCCCGTGCATGGGTCTTCGCCAAAGATATATATGATGATAAAAGAAAACCAGAATGTATGGACATGAACACCTTTAGACAAATCAAATGGGGTCGTAATATTCAACAATACATATACATGCGTACATATAGATGCAAATGACCATAATTGCACCGACTGTGGGGGCGATAGGACCCGCATATTCAAGGGTGATACCACGATGGTCCAATTTTTTAAATTTATAGAAAAATTAAAGCATCAAAATTTAAGGATATCACCCTCCTCGGCCATAACGCGAAATCCTATGATGGTAATTTTATTTTAAAATATATGATGGAGGTTAAAAAATGGACTCCAGAACTTATAATGAACGGTGGGAAAATCATGTCCATGCGTTACGGTCCACTCCACTTTATTGACTCGCTGAACTTTCTCCCAATGTCGCTGTCCAAATTGCCCAAAACTTTTGGCTTGGACGAGTCTTTGGCCAAGAGACATTTCCCCCATTTTTTCAATAAAAAAAAAACGTGGGGTATAGGGGTCCCTTGCCGCCAAAGGAGGACTACGGCATCGGCGAGATGTCAGTTGAGGGAAAGGAGAACTTTGAGAAGTGGTATGACGCGTTGGTCAAAGAAAATTATGTCTTTGATTTTAAACGCGAGTTGGAACTGTATTGTGTGAAAGATGTAGAGATCCTACGGAAGGCCTGCCTGAAGTTTAGAGACATGCTCATGGAGAAAGCAAAGGTGGACCCTTTCAGAGAGGTGTGTACGATAGCTGGAGCGGCCATGTTGGTTTACCGCCGAAGACATCTTAAGGAGAATACTATCGGTATTATTCCTAAAGGTGGTTATCGGTGCGCAGACCAACAGTCGCACGTCGCTGTACAATGGCTCTGCTGGGAGGCCCATCAGCGCTGTGTCGCTATTCTTCATGCGGGTAATGGCCGTCAGGAATATGTGTAGGGCGACCTGTAGACGGTGTTGTTAAAGCTGGAGATACCACCACCGTCTTCCAGTTTTGGGGCTGTTATTGGCACGGGTGCCCTCTCTGTTACCCTGATAGGACCACCCCTGTCAAAAATAGCCCCCACGAGACCATGGAGACGCGTTATGAAGCGACCATGGCTTGTTTGGAAAAGTTTAAGAATGCCGGCTACACGGTCGTAGAGATGTGGGAGTGTATGTTTAATGCGATGAAACGCACAGACAAGGACGTGCAGCAATTTTTACTCCGGCACGAGGTGTCTACGAAGGAGCCTCTCAGCCCAAGAGATGCATTCTTTGGCGGGCGTACAAATTGTATCAAGCTCTTCCACAAGCAGACCTTTCTTATGTAGATAAGATCAAGTACTTGGATGTGTGTTCGTTGTATCCATACGTTTGCAAGTACAAAAAATACCCAGTCGCCACCCCAAAATTCACTTGGAACCAAATTGTCCGTCTATAGATCAAGTAGAAAGCATAGCCAAAGTTACAGTGACGCCTCCGCGAGATTTATTCCTGCCCGTATTGCCTACACGGATGCACGACAAGCTAATGTTCATCTTGTGCAGGAAATGCGGGGAGGAGAAAAACCAAGGCGCGTGTCCGCACAACGACAAAAAAGATCGCTGGTTTAAAGGCGTCTGGGTGATTGACGAGATCCAGAAAGCCGTTGAGAAAGGCTACACCGTTGAAGCAGTGCACGAAGTGTGGGAGTACAATGTATCTGTTTACGACCGTCAGACGCGTTCTGGCGGCCTGTTTCACGGGTACATTGATACTTTTTTGAAAATTAAACAAGAAGCCAGCGGATGGCCAGAGTGGTGTACCTCACAGGAGGAAAAGTTAGCTTACATTCAAAATTATGAGGAAAGGGAAGGGGTAAAACTCGATTTCGTCTATGTTTTTAAAAACCCTGGTCTCCGCACTCTGGCTAAACTGTTTTTAAATTCACTATGGGGAAAGTTTGGGCCAAGACCCGATTTACCACACGTAGCCGTTGTCAACGACTATCAGGGAATCCACAAGTACCTGACGGATCCGTACATCACCGTGGACAGCGTCATTGATGTAAATGATGAGGTTATGTTCCTCAATTACAAGGATGCGCGTGACGCGTTGCGCCCTAACCCTAACACGAGTGTGGCGTTGGCATGCTACACGACTGCTATGGCCAGGTTGCACTTATACATCATCCTTGAACAATTGGGGGACCGCGTTTTGTATCATGATACAAATAGCGTTCTATTAACCGAACGCCCCGGCGATTGGAGTCCACCGACCGGAGACTTTTTAGGTGACCTCACTGATGAACTTCAGGATTACGGTCCGGGAAGCTACATTAGCGCCTTTGTATCTGAAGGTCCCAAGAATTACGCGTATCGAGTTTGTGTTGGCGGCGATCCTGCCAAAACAAAAACGGTGTGCAAGGTTCGCGGGATCACCATAAACTATGGCAACCGGAAAGATGTTAATTTTGAAGTTTTGAAAGCTATTGTCACAGAACAGCTGCGGAAAATACATACAGATACCGAACAAAATTGTAAGAAAAGTTCTGGCGACTGTATGTACCGTTTCGCAGACTAAAGTCTACCGGCCCGTGTACACCAAACGTCGGATAACCGATGATTTTAATACGATTCCGTTTGGGTATCAGAGTCCTTGTAAACTCCCCGCCACGAATAAAAGGTGATCATTTATACGGGCTGAATAATAATCTTTTTTTTCTTTCACTCTAGACAGTTCCACTGACATACCATTTTTCAAAGATTTGAAATTTTTTTCATATTTTTTTCTGCATGAAAACAAGCATATTTTTTATATTTTTTTATGCACCCGGGTTACTTTTTTATATTTTTTTATTTGCCAGTACAGTCTTCCGCCTACCTGATTTTTTTCTAGTCAATTCTAGTCAGCTGTTTGTATATATTTTATTTCAAATCTAATAAACAGATTGTATATATATTTATTACCTTTCTAGTAAAATATAATAAAATGATTGTATATATTTATCATATTTAGTACCGAGGCCACTATCCCCCCCCCCTATTTTGTAAATATTCACTGTGTGTAAATAAATATTGTAAATATTCCAATTAATTTAAAATAATATGAAGATCATCACAAGTGTATTATTTGGGTTTTTTTTTGTAAAAGTTGCAGACATTAAATTTCTTGTTGCTGTTTATGTGACTGCTTTGTTTAGTGAAAATGTTTTATATAGTTTCATATTTAAAACTATACAACATATTAATTTAAAGGAATTTCAAAATCCTCATAAGTGTTTTTTGTAAAAGTGTTTTGGGAATAAATATTATAAAACTGTTATGCTTGTGTTTTAACGTCTACACCCACACCTCCCTCCTATCCTATAAATACAAGCTCATATATCTTATAAGCTCAGGCTCAAACAATATAGCATATGCCCTCAGGATTTAAAAAAATATGACGCTCATATTATCATACAGAAAATTGGGCAGTTTACAGGCTCTTTGGTGGCAACAAAGCTGCCGCCTCGTTCAGGTCTTTGATTCTCCAACCAACTTATTTTATTGACGATCGGCAATTGATTAATTTAAAACATTCATAACAAGCAGTAATAGGTCTTTTGACCAATACATCTACCAGCTAGAAAATGAGTAGTAGTCAATTTTTTTGTTAGTTTTTTATTGACAATCAGCATTTGGTTAATTTAAAACATGCACAACAAGCAGCAATATTATTTAGGTGTTTTGACCAATACATATAAAAGACATCTACCATTTAGAAAATGAGTAGGAGTCACCTCCAAAATAATTCAAGATACGTTGAGAGGCACTAAAGTGTATATGATAATGTCTCCACAGTTTTTACCTGGCAATCTTACTCTTCCAACAAACTCAAGCACAATAACATTAGGTTCGGGCTCTTCCGATAGCACAACGTTATAACTTTTGTTTTTCTCAAGTTCGTTTAAGCACTTGACATGATTGTATTCCTCTTTCTCGATCAGGTCTAACGCACTGCATAATACCTTCTCGTCCAACAGGTATCCTGGTGAGCAGCATTTTGATGACATTTGTGCCGAATAAGATTGGAGAGCTTTGCGTAGGATCCGTGGCATTTAAACGACATAATGTCAATTGGAGATGCAGCAAAACAAATAAACACTCACAAACTCTAAGGGTTTTTTTCAAAATGTCACCGCTAGCTCCGATTACAGCAGCAGAGTACGTCTAGTTTATTAATTCACTTTGTCCTCCAAGATATATCATACAGCGTGCTTTAGATTTAAAGCGCTTACAATCCAAATAATATATTGACTTTGAAAGAAAACGTTACCGAAACTGCCCAGACTGAGTATGTAGTTGGCGGGCGTTTCACCTATAAATTCTGTAAATTGTTAAATCCTCGAGATTTACAGGTTCTTTGGACTTTACCTCCGGTGATGGCGGGCACGTAGGTGACTGATAGACAGACGACTCTGACTGTGGATACGCCAGTGAATCTGACGCAGGTGACTCTACTGACCGGTAGACAGACGACTCTGGTGGTGGGTTCTCTGAGGCTGGGTACGCCTGTGACTCTGGCGTGGTGTTCACCTGTATCTCGGGGGGCGGCGACGGCGGCGTCGTGTGGTGCTCTGGTCGGAAGGGCGGTGGTGGTGGTCGTGGCAACACAGCTACAACGTCCCCCTTGCGGAAGTTGTAAACGGTGCACGTCATATCACACATGTATGTCGCTTCGATTCTCTCATAGGGTAGTACTTCCATCGCTCTTATCGTGTGACAGGTCGAGTCGCAAAACTCGATATAGCCTCGCTCCTCTATTTTGTAAGTTACCTGTCTATCACTCACCGCCACACTGTGAACATTCTCCCCGTCATATAGGCACGCCCCTCCATCGTATGGCCCACAAACATTAAATTAATATAGCCTGTTCCAAGCATGTTGAACGTTCCGTACTAACCACACCGCCGCCCGTTGGTAACTCCACCGCCGCTTAAACGCGTTCAAAGTTCACAATGGTAGGTGAACCGGGTTTTATTCCGGTGCAGGTAAATACCAGTTTTTCTTTATTTAACTCACACACGTCTTCAACTGTAAGAGTACCAAACCGACAGGGTAAAAATACACAAAACTCGCCCTCTAGATAGGCTATTAGGAGTCTCCCGAACTTTGTATTGACGGCTTTTAATTTATCAACCGAGTACTTTTGATCTACGGCTAGATCACACATTTTTACGGTCTGCACCGCGTCGACAATATTTACCAGCTGCTGTAACTTGTCCATCTTACCTGGCTCTAGACAACCTGGTGGGGGGCCCCTCTTTATACCCTCCCTCCCTCGTTCGACGTCACACGATATATTCATGTCCTGACTTGTCTGCCCGCCAACCTGACGCTACGATGACCTAAATATATATTCTTGTCTCAACTCGTCTTGTCGAGCCAGGGAAAAAAAACCGTTGCCCTAAGGCAATTAATATTCTTGTCTCAACTTGTCTTGACAACCCGCCAACCTGGCACCAGGGTTGCGACATAACACGCAATGAAAAAAACCCAG
The DNA here is from genome assembly GCA_039000515.1 of Timema cristinae. Taxonomy (NCBI): domain Eukaryota; kingdom Metazoa; phylum Arthropoda; class Insecta; order Phasmatodea; family Timematidae; genus Timema; species Timema cristinae. The sequence continues at coordinate 26,814 of JBCFYV010003263.1, forward strand.
GTTGTCCTGTCCATGACGGATACACACATCCGTGCGTTGTGAAAGACGATACCGAACAAACAATTTTAGTAGACTTTTGTACCGGTATAGCGGCCCCTAACCGAGGATTCGGTGGCCCCTGATTGTGCATATGCCAGCTAGAGTTGTGACATAACACACGATATATTCTTGTCCTGACTTCTCTGCCCGCCAACCGGGTGCCAGGAGGGAGAAGTGAAAGCTGCGGGAAAGGGTTGCACACACACCTGCTATTCTTGTCTCAACTCGTCTCTAAGCAAGAATCAACTGGTTTTTTGCTTCCTGTAGGGGTGGAGCTGGAGGGGGGAGGGCAGGAGGGAGGGAAACCAACAGCGGAGTGAAGGAGAAAGTTGGCATTACACGACTGAAGCTCGATAGAGAAGGGTCGCAGCAACACGACAGCCATGAATAAAAACTCCGACACCCCCCCATCCTACCTTTGATAGAGAAGGGTCTCCAGCCATGGCACGAGGAACGCCCAACTCTAACCAACAAGGCCGCCGTGACACTCCTAATTAACGATAATTATTCACCAATTAAGCAAGAACCAACAAAGCCGCCGTGACACTCCTAATTAACGATAATTATCCCCCAACATGTACGTGGTTGGACGGCTGGAGAAGGGTGGAGGGGGAAGGCCTGGACGGGGGCGGATAGGAGGGGGGAGGGCTCAGCCAATCAGAGGAAAGTAGGTCAGGGGTGGGGGAAAATAACAGCCAATCAGAGGAAAGTAGGTCATGGGGTGGGGGAAAAATAACAACCAATCAGAGAGCAGGAGGCGTGGTCACGTGACCTGTCTCGGCCAATCAGCGTCAAGGTCAAGTTGATTCAGATCACCGCTACCACTACTCCAGGGTAACCATTCTTTTATTTACTCATATCAAGATATTGATGAATTTTTACTTTTTTTATAAACTCGAACTCAAAAACTAGTTTTCACAATTCTGTTTGTCCCATGTTTATCTGTCAACCTTTCCCTGGCCACGGATCGGATACGGTTTGATTGATTTTTTCAAACTTGATATATAGAAGTTATAGGGCAATATCTAAACACGTTTATTTTATTTTGACCCAAGCCTTCCAATTAAGTATAGTTTACAAATGAGAGATTTTTTAATGCATTTTTTTTTTTCAAAACTGGATCTAAAGATTCTGATTAAAATGCAAACCTAGGGAGTAATTGATCTCACAAATAACGTAGAGGCTATTTGGTTTTTGGTCAGTAAAATTTTGAAGTGTGATGTGTGATTTTTCAAAAACTTGAAATATTTTAAAAAGAGAGTTGATGTAGGTATCTTGAATTTGTTTGAGATTAAAACAGCACACTGCTGCTGGCAAAAGATATATTAGCCTATATCAAGTAATATTTTGTCAATAAGTTATTTAACAATGTTACTTGTAATTTGCGAGGTATATATCCAAAGTAATATTTTGTTAGGACGTGAATTAAGAGTGTTACTTGTAATGAATTGTGAGAGATAGAGATAGAGTAAATATTTTGTCAGTAGGTGATATGAGTGTTATTTGTAGTTAATTGTGAGGGATAATACCACAAGTAATATTTTAAGGGTGGCCACTCACCAGTAAAATTATTGGGAAAAATCCGGGAAATGTTCTTGAAAATTTGCCATCATTTGAGAATTTAAAGGTGAGGACCACTATAAATAGTTTTTGGACATACACATTTAAACTAAATTTAATTAAATTAAATTTAAAATATTATAGGTAAAGAAAACTATAGTTAGCATTTAGGGTATCCAAATCTCAAAGAAGTTCTAGGCGAGGATCACTCCAAATATCTTGGAAGGAGTCTAATTTTCAAAATATTACTGGACAAGGAACTTTCAAAATGGATTCTAAGGGTATTCAATTTTCACCAATATGTGGTGTTGAGTCCCCAGATCTCTATTAATTGGAAGAAAGTTCCTTTTAAAAATATTTTTTATACACTCCGACACAAATAAAGTTCCACCGCCACTGGGTGAATCACCTTTTGTACATGTATAGGCCTATGAATACTACTGTTTATCTTGCCTAATCTCCAATTGTAGTTGAACACACATCACAAGTGCAATAATGGCCTTTTGGTCCAGACCTTTAAAAAATATACGTTGAGAATGTAGAGTAATATCATGGATTTACCCTCGTTTTTAGTGGGGAGAGTAAGGTCTTGTCTATGTGGATCGTGATAAAGTCTCCCAACAGGAGATGGTCAGAATTTGGTTTTATGCATGGACTCATCTAATGAATGTGTGTAGTACTGCAATCTATGGTGGTAGAACCGAGGGGGGGGGCAAGAGGGGCCTCGTTCCCCTGAAAATAATCTCAGCTGGAATAAATCCCACCCTCCTAAATATATTTTAAAACCTCTGATAATATCGAAAATGAAGTTGAAAGATCTTGCATTAACCTAAAAATAACTTCTATAGACATTCAATTAACAAAAGTTTTCCAGAGAAGACCACCTCAAAGTTTCTAGAGGCATCTAATTTTCGAAAAAAATTCAAGCTAGGAGCAGTCTAAAATATCTTCTAGAAGCACCTAAATTTTAAACATTTTTGGAGGAGAACCTCTTCAAATAGCTTTCAGGAGATCTAAATTTAAAAAAGTAAACTGGTTGAGGACTATTAAAAATAGCTTCTGGAGGTATCCAAACTTTTAAAAAATTTCCGAAGGACGCTACTCAAAATAGGTTCTAGGAACATCCTAAGTTCTAAATAATTTGGAGGGGGGGACTACTCTAAATATCTTTTAAAAGAGTATAATTTCAAAAAAGTGGGAAAAGGACCACTTCAAATTAGGGACAGAGAAAGCGATAAGTGGAGTGTAGAGAGGGGTGATTGCCCTTCTTGGAATAAATCAGCCCCTTCTAGATGTAGTTCACACCTTCTGGTATTCTCGAATATGAAGCTAAAACACTTGAATAAAACTGCAAATAACTTCTAAAGACATTTAATTTTCAAATATGCGCCAAGTGATTGAGGTGATAACGACCCCTGCAAATAGTTTCTAGAGACATCCAGTTCTAAAAAATTTGCTGGAAGGGAAGCACTCCAAATAGATTATGCATGCATATAATTTTCAAAAATAGCCAAGGTGACAATGCCAAATAGATTCTAAATACATTCAATTAAAATATAATACAGGGGAGAATCTTTCCAAATAAAGTTAATATTTAATCAGGAGATAACAACGTTAATAAGGTACTTGTGAGTGATGTGGTTAGAGAAATGTTTATATTTTTGTTGATTATTTTATTGTAATAAAAATAATAACTTTAATATTTGTATGAATTCCTTGTATTTTCTTCTTAGAGAACATACCTTTTCTGCTATTATTTTACAATAATTTGGTTTACATTTTCGCTGTATATTATGTATGTGATTGTGTATTTACCAACATTTAATTATTTTTATTGTACATTAAACAGAAGGGACATTGTTTATTTTATGTTAAGTAAAGCGCACTATTTTAATCGATTGACCTTGTTATTATTAACGGATGACAGAAGTTCACAGTAATGTAACTAAATATATAGTGGAAATAGAACACCTGGATACAAAAATAAAAAAAAAGATTTAGGCTTAGTGAGTTTCTTTATTCGCTATGTATTAACTTGTGGTCCACTATTATATGGATCCATCTCAACGTTTGTCTGCCAGGTTTTTTTTTCGACCAGTTGGCTGTCTATCACTTTGTGGTTCTATGTACATATTTTTCGACGAGTCGACGGCCACTAGTTACCTAGTCTATCAAATGTTTGTTAATATTTTGTCGATCAGTTGGTCGTCTAGCACATGGTCCTACTCTTATCAACAACTTGGTCTAAGTACTCCTTCGTGTAGATTACTTGTCTGTCGATCACTTTGTTCACACGTATCGACCAGTTTATTGTTGATTAGTTTTATGCACCCAAATTGGTCAACTATTCGTGTATGTCACTTTGTCCTCGTATGCATGAACTAGTCGATCAGTAGGTCATACTAAGGTCGGATACTTAACCCACCAAGCATTCCAAATATTTGTATACTTTTTGTCGAGCAATTGGCTCTTTATTACATGGTCCTACTCACATCGACCATGTGATCGACACGGGTTTTTGCATGACAAGTCACTTGTCTGTCGACCACTTTTTACACACATGTTGACCAGTGTGCTGTCGATCAGTTAGCTGGAGCCCCAATTGGTCGGCCAGTTTGTTGTCACTTTGTCCACCTAAGCACGAACTTGTCAACCAGTTGTTCCAAATCGTGTCGGCTACATATCTCCTCTAGCCTTCGAGATATTTTTACAGCTTATCGACCAGTTTGTATGATGACAGTGTAAACAATATGAACCTGTAACTAATTTGGTTTACAAATACAACTATAGTACTTAGGCCCAGAAATTTAAATCATATCATTAATGGCAATCAGTCCTAGTTAAATATAACTGTGTTCAAAAAATATCAAGATCATAACACTTATTGTATTTCGTTGAATATCATATAAAAAAAAGTTTATCTTAAATTAAAAAAACCTTTAGTTAATGTCATTTTTATCCCACATATTCCAAAAAGTGTATTTAATTTTGTATATTAACTTGTTGGAATATGTAATCATCTTTACAAACAGCACAGTGAATTTGTTCTCATTAGCATTAAAAATCATATATTTATTCGAGTTTCCCTGGCTAGGCCAGAGGAAGATCCAGGTGGGGTTGGTTGCAACCGTCTCCTCCTGCATAGAAAATTATCATAAATATCGAAACCAATACTTTAAAGTTGTAAAGAATGACTGACTGACTAACACCTTCCTCATCCTATCTCCTACACGACCTAATTAAAAATTAGGCAACATCTCTTTCAACTTAGCTATAGAGCGAAGAAAGGGGATCAAAACTAAAATTTTCCAATATTTATATTAAGTTTATTATTAAAATACACATTTTTTCTTTTATTACTAAAACACTTTAGACCTATGTACAGTATATATTTATTATTTTTATTTTGACGGCGACTTTTTGTTTTATGTTATTTTTGTATTAAAATTACAAATTGGTTAATCTAAATTGTGTTCTTTCTTAAAGTATTATTATTATTAAATTAATTGTTAATTTCAACTATTTTGTTAAACTCGCAATATTATAATTAAAATATTATAAATTAAAATCTTTTTTAAACAAAATTAGTAAATTTATCCTTGAAGGAGCCTTGTGAAAACCAATGTACCTCTACAATTAGCCTGGATTCACCCTTGAGCTAGCGTAGTTAAAAGTAGTTGTCCTTCTAACTATAGCATTGTATTCCACCAAACCCCCCTGTAAACATTTCTTGTTAGGCTACTAATCCCCTCTTTCCTTACTTTTATTTGTACTCAAAGTGAGAAGTTAAGTGAGTGTGAGAGGTAGTGATACTGTCTGTCTCCCTCTTTAACCGGGCTGTCACGAGCACGACAACCCGATAGTACTACACTCTATCGGAATATATCTGTCCCTAGAAGTCTGTGCACAACGTTAAACTGTAGGTCCTCCATTTCATCTCACCATCACCCTACTATTACACATTAGCGTAAGTGCGTACAACCCGAACGTGTAGTAAGACGCGGTGCTAATAATAATAGTAATAATAATAATAATAATCCACAAGGAGTGGTTGCTGCACCACTTTTTGTTTATGTTATTTTTTTTCTGCGGGTGTTTATACATGTTTAGAGAGTTCAAAACAAATTTTTGTTTTTTAAAAATACTCACTATGGGTACGGGAGAGGGATTCTATATGGTGATTGGAACATTTAGAATTTTTGCGATAGAAATCATTTGCGCAAAACACTATAGCTTGAGAAATTTCGAAAACATACTGTACTTTGAAGACAATTCTGACTGTTTCACGTTTTTTAAATTAAATTTTCTGATGATGGCCGGTGATGTTTGACAGATTAAGAGATATTCAGTTTTCCTGGACAGATGTATAGGCGTTTAAGTATTTCTGTCGTAACAGATACTCCACCCTGAGATGTCCAGGAAATAGGTTTCAGAAGTTACTGACGAAGGGATGTCCTCACGGATCGGTATGTGGCCCGATCTTTTGGGATGTCAGCCTGGAACCAGTGTTGTAATTGTTGGAGGCGTTACCAGAGATGCAGGGTGTGGGTCTCCTTCGTAGACGACCTTCTAATAATAATATAATGGGTACTCTAGAAGAACTTAGAGGAAATATATAACCAGCTGCTTAAAGAACTTGACATCTGGTGTAAGAGTTTCAAGTTAAAAATGACACCGACGAAGGCGACGTACATGTTGTTTAAGGGTAGATTGGCTAGGGATAAACCATAAAGGTAGTTAGGAAATCCATAAGAAGAAACCATAGGGTCATATACCTGGGAGTGACCCTTGATGAGAACAAAAACTTCACGGCGCACATGGAGGGAGTTATGGGGAAAACTTTGTCAGTTATGAATAAAATTATAAGTATGGGACAGAGGTGGTTTTATCTGTCTATATGGATAATAAGGACATACCATCAGACGATCCTTCTCTCCATTGTGAGCTATGGGGCATGCATCTGGCTCACAGACTAACCGATGTCATTCCGGAAAAGGTGATTCAAGGTCTACAGAGGAACATATTACTTAGGCTGACGGGAGCCTACCGGACTGTAGTAACGTATGAATTGAGTGTGATCCTAGGTGTATGGCCGTTGGACCTCCTTATAAGGAAGAAAGGTAGGGCGTACTGGATAAAAAGGGGAAACATGGAGAAGGTGAGACTCCTCACCACACCCGATGTGACAACATCTGGAGAGGCGGAAGTAGCCCTGTTGGAGGAATGGCAGAGACGCTGAGAAAGAAGTGGGACAGGTAAGATGACTTAATAATTGTTCCCTAATGTGGTTGAGAGACTAGAGAATAAGCACCTCCAGTCATCTCGGGTCTTGTCCACTTCATCACGGGGAAAGGACCGTACCCGGCATCTCTAAGAAAGCTGGGACTAATAGAGTCGGGGAATTGTGAATGTGGTGAGGAGGGAACCCTGAACATGTTGTTGCTCGATGTGCGTCCATACGCTAGAAGCAAGAAGGAACTACCAGAGAAAGAACCAGGAAAGATTAGTAGGTGAAGTACTGAGGGACCCAATACATTGAAAATTCTTAGACCAGATTGCACTGGAAGCGTCAGGTAGAGCAAATACCGCCTACATAGAGAGAATTAAAGAGGCACAGGGACGAATAAGACGGGACGTTGACAATGGCAATGACAAAGAAGATGACAGTGACATGGAGGGCGGGAATGGCATGGAAACTAGTGTTGTCTCAATGGGGCGTGAGTAGAGAAAAAGGATTATCATAGGAGGATAAGCCAAAACAATCCTTGCCGGCTAAAAAAAAATCAGGTGCTGTGAGGAGCAAATACAAACCCTGAGAACTGGATTACAGTACGACTAAGTGTCTGAAGGAACACAAGGGATGCTCTTGTGATTTTAAGGACAGTTTTCCAGTCGTATGAAGAAAATTTAGTGGAGTAAACCCTGAGGGGTTCCCGGCACCGTATAACCCACCACATTGGAAACAAAAAAGGTGGATTGTGGTTGATGGACCCTCAGAGTTAAGATGTAGAAAGGCAACTTCCCTGAAGTCCTCTGGTACCATTGAGGTGATGGAATTAATTAAATATGGCCTTGTCAAGGCACGTACCTTTTGGGTTGGTAAAAATGTTTAAAATGGGAATACATGGGAATTAACCGGAAACATCATCACGTGAGAGTGAAATCAATTTGACATCAAGAGACATGCCGCAGAGTGATTGGGTCATCAAAACAAACGTCATGTACAGAAAATTCTTAAATGACATGGAATTGAAGTTATGGTGTATGTTGCTTTTTGTGGGGCGTGTGTTGAGTGGAAGCAGCATCGAAACAGCTTCCAATCGCGTCAGCAACGTGCCAAGGTAACTCGTGAAGCTATTCACGCTGATCTATGTGGGCCTATGGAGTGTCAGTCATCGGGCAGAGCAAAGTATTATGTGCGCTTCACATGTGACCATTCGTGGTTTCGTATGATTTACTTTCTCAAAGAAAAATCGGAGAATGTGGAAAAGATAACTGAAATGTTAAAAATTTCTGAGAATCACTTTGGGCGTGCAGTAAAGACACTCCATTGTGACGGCGGAAAGGAGTTTGATAATAGTGATGTGCAAAAACTCCTGAAATTTAAAGGGTGTGAAGCTTGTTTGACAAATTCATACACACCGGAGCAGGGGCTGTGTTGAACGTGCAAACAGAACAGTGGTTTAGCTTTCACCAACAATGCTTTTGGCGAAAAAATTGCCAAAATAACTATTGTCTGAGGCGGTGAATACTGCTGTCTATGTTATTAATAGAATGGGACCGAGTAGTATTGATAGCAAAACACCTTATGAATTATTTACGGCAAAGTTTGCACATCCTAATAAATTTCATGTCTTTGGTAAAGACTGTTATGTGCATGTGCCAGCAGAAAAGTGAAAGAAGTAGGACGCTAAGGGAAGCAAGGCGTGTTCGTTGGCTATTCAGGCGATGTGGATGGTTACCGCAACTGATGAAGTCTGAAAATCGTGTAATCAGAAGCAAGAAACGTAATTTATTTCAGCCGGAGAGGGTTAGTGAGACGTTGGCATTATTTCCAGTGAACATAAGCAAAACAATTTAGAAGCTGAGGTTAAAGAGCCTATTACAAGTTTGAATGATACCACAACTGACTTAACAAAGCTGACATTGCGAGACCGAACAACAATTAAATGACCTGAGCCCTTAATTGAGGTGATCCTAGTTGAAGTAGATGAGCCAAGGACTTATGCTGGGGTATTAAAGTTTGTAGAGAATTTACACTGGAAGGCAGCGATGGAAGAAGAAATGAAATCGCTGGAGGAAAATTCAACATCGATTTTAGTTGAACCACAGACACGTATCAAGATCATTTCTAATCGCTGGGTGTATCGTGTGAAGCGGAAGGCTAATGGCAAATTGGATTGTTACAAGGCATGTTTAGTTGGCTGCGGTTTCAGTCAACGGGAAAGGATCGACTACACCTAAAGTTCATCCCTGTGGCACGTTTTGATACAATTCGAGTGGTGTAAGTATTGCAGCCAATGCCCATTCCTAACTGGCACAATTTGTTATAAAGACAGATTTTCTGAACGGTGTAATTGAAGAAGAAATTTATATGGAGCAGCCGGAAGGATTTTTACATGGAACAAATCGTGGCTGAAAATTTCAGGAAGCCTATATGGACTGAAACAATCACTAGATGCTGGAAATAAACGAGTCAAAGATGTGTTGTTTTAACTTAAAAAATGTGTGAAAAGTTACGGCAGATCCAGGTTTATTCTACTCATTAATGAAGAGCAGAGAAATAATGGTGATGTAGTAAGTTGATGATAGACTAGTTGTTGCTACTAGGAACTCTGATATTGAGTGAGTTTATGGTTCAAGTTGAAGGCTTGAAATTCAATATAACTGTTGAACCAATTGGGTGCTTTCTAAATGTGCTAATTGAATGCAACAATGATATTTCAATTTTCATTTCTCAAAAAACTATGCTGATGGCAGACCTCGAAAATTCAACATGCATGGAGCAAATCCTGTTTCAACACCAATATGAGAAGTATTTTCTGATAAGGGAAGCGACTGATACTGATCCAATTATTGCTTTGTATAGATAGGTGGTAGGCTGTCTGATGTATCTGGCTATTGCTACGCGACCAGATATTGCTTTCGCAGTGAGTTATGTATCACAGTTCCTTAGAATCTGGAAGAAAATAAAAACATCTGAAAACAATGGTCATACGTATAGTGAAATATTATAAGAGGTAGTACACCCACGGAGGGCAATCCAGTACAAAGTTGCTGAAAAAGTCGGTGAACTCGAAGCTTACAGCGATGCTGATTATGCCAGTGATTCCACTACACGACGTTCAATGAGTGGAATCATTTTCAAGTTCAGTGTGGGGTGATCACCTGGGCTAGTAGACGACAACAATGTGTGTCACTGTCAAAAACTTAATCGGAGTACATTGCTGTTAGTGAGGCTCCAAAAGATGGTGTCTGGCTGAGTCGACTATTCCACGAGATCACTTCATTGAAAACTGTGCTTGTGCTTCTAGTGGATAATGCAAGTGCTATAAAGTTGGCTAAGAACCCTGAATTTCATAAGCGTTCAACATACATAGATGTGTGTTTTTTCTTTTCATTTGTGAGTGAGTTAGTTCAGGAAGTCCATTCAGTGATCAAGCATGTGCCTATCAAACTTCAAGTGGTGGGCATCTTTGCAAAAATCATTTTCACGTGTGCAATTTGAATGGTTGCATGGGATGTTGGGTATGATTTACATTTTAACCAACGATTTGAATGTGATTGTTTACTGTAATGACCCAATGATTCTATTCTGAAATGTTTACCATTTTGTTTTAAAAGCAAATTTTAAGTTTTTGGGTTAAGTTTTATTGTTAAAACCTTTATTTGTTGTATCTTTTAATTGTTAAATGTAGTTTTATATTGGTATAACTGAAACTATTTATGTTTTTGATACTATTTAATATGTTTAAGTTGGTTTACATGAGTTAGTTGTAACAATGCTTGTTTGTTTAATATTTTTTTTCATGTCATGTTGGGATAATTAAATTATTATCATATTTCATACACCACTGTAACTCAATAACTAAACATTATCAATACGTTACAGAATCAGTTTTTTTTTTATATTAACCCACTAAATAGAGAAGGGATTTTACTCTTAGAAACTCTCATCTCGAAATTCTCGAACACGAATTTTTAATTGCTTAGCTTTATCGCAATGTTGTCCAGATTTGTAAAATTGAAAGATTGCAGCATTCAAGTCATGATCATTGATCACTCTAATATAAATGGATGAACATCTGTGGCTGAAATTTTTAAGCTGTCATCTGGATACCATTGCGTAAGAGAGAAGGATTCATTCTCTCTTACACCCATACAAGGCAATATGGCATTTGGACATAGGTCATTAATTTTATTTAATATATGAGATACATCAATGTGTGATTAGTTAAATGAAATAAATCTGTCGGTAAAAGCTTTGAAGAGCATAACCAAGTTCGAAACCCGTGAGTTTTTTCTTTAAATAAGTTGATGTAGGCAAATATATACGATGATTTTTGAAGGAAGCTCGTTTGGAAGGCCTTATCTGGTACCAGAATCCCACCCTATAGTAGTGTAAAGGTAGGATAGAATATCTTCCAGAAGGGAATTTATTCTTCCGTTCTAAATGGCCGTTTATACTACCAAAATACTAATATAATATGATTGTATTCTTATACAAAATAAAGCCTTTCAGAATGGAATTCTTACCAAAATCAGGGTTTAGTACTTTTTACAAGCATATAACCTGAATTATCGTTTGAACGTAAGACTTCTACACAAATTATGTCATTCAAAAAATGTAATACAGTTTTAGGCCAATTTGTTTTATTATAGTTATCGAACTTTAAACATAATAATGGTTTATGAAAGCAATATACAAGCTAATAGCCAACTTTTAATATTAGTGTAGTCTTGGCAGATAATTGCATACTTAAATACATAAAAGATTGGATTCTTATTTGTACAGTATTACCTGTAAAACTGAATTGTGTATCCTTTAATTTTTTTCAGACAAGTGTGGTATAACACCTCACTATTTTCAAACAATATGTTTTCACTTAAAAACATTGAAAGAAACCATTAAATCTGTACACCCCCCACACGTTGAAGCAGACAATAAACTTGAGCGTTTATGATTTGGTCTTTGGCAATGCGTATATTTATGTTCATCCAGTATAATATAAGATCACTGATCATGATAGAAACATTTGAGGTTCACTAAATAACAAAATAAAATGATAGCTGTAGAAAGTAGTGCAAGAAGATCTGGTTATAGAGAGGGGGATGAGAAAGGGGAGAAAAAGTTAAGGGAGCCTATTTTAATTTTCGCACAGGTTGGTGAATACTTTAATGCCTGCCCTGAACTGTTCAAATACAGATAAAGCTATCCCTCAGGAATGTTAATGTATAGGTATCTAAAAAAAAATGTGATTTCTTTTTAATTCTGTCTTAGATTTTTTTTACATAGATTTGTCCTGAATATACACTTTTACAACAGCTCAGCATATCTCGTAAAAATTTAATAAAAATCAAAATAATGAAAATATTTTTTATTTTATTTTTATATTTTTATGAACTCACAGTTTACTATTTCGCGAATTACCGAGAAGTTTACAAGTAACCAATAAAAACCTTAAGTATCAGAACCCAAGCAGACAACACCCTACCACAATCTCGTTTCATTCGAGTTTCATGTTTTATTATTAATCTGTGATGTAGATTATCTATGCTCTAGGTATTGGTAATTTCGAGTTTTACATAATATATTTTTGGTCCTATTATTCTTGAATTTTGAAGAAATGTCTAGTAAAATAATTGAGCATCGCAATGTATCGCCAATTTTTCAATTAATAAGAAATATTTTACTCGGCCGAAAATACACTAATGCACTTAGGTTCGCGGATGGTATTGCTGCAAGAACACAACCTCCACCAGTGCTACCAGAGGGACCTGCTCACAAATTAGCTGCCAATTATTATTATGACCGCGACGGAAGAAGGGAAGTGAAACCGGCTATGGTTTTTGGCTGGACCAAATCTTGCCTTTACCCTTGGATCTGGACAACAAAGTGGTGAAACGGCCATTTCTAATGAGCAAAAACCACCCACCCCTGGTTCAATCTGGCATTGGGACTAGATAAAACCCGTGTATTATATTGGTTTACTAGTTTTGAAATAACTTTAGTGTTTTGATCACATCTTATATATAATCAGATGTGCTAAAATATGTGTTCTTGATTATAAATATGCTGTAGGCTAACTTATTTAAATGAATGAAATCAACTATAATTCTCTGTTTTTATTAAAATGAGCGTCACTAAGGCTGTATCCGAATAGTCTACGCACTAGCAATCACATGATCAAATGCAGATTCGTCTGAGTAGTTACGAAGTGTGTTAATGCACCCCTCACACGCCCTTGAGTCCAAGGGCGACAGTAAGTTACCATTGACACGCCGTCGATGCGGTGTTTGATCGGCAATTGTTTAATTTTTCGTCTGCTAGAGATAAAGCTTGTTGAGTTAATGTGATCTTTGATAACGTACGTTAACTATACAAGTTGTTTTGTAGAGTTGTGTTGTGTTGGATAATTTGAATAGTTTGTGAATAGAAGTGAAAATAAGTCGCCACAAATCTGTAAATAGCCCATGCTAATTCAGGCTAATAGACGGCGTTTAAAATAGTTTCTAAGATCATTGATAGGAAACAGCAGCACTGCGGACTCAAGGGTGTGAAAAGGATATTCTGCCTCTCAAATAGTCTGTTGCAGTCTTCGATCTCAAGTGTGTGGTAAGTGTAAAGTCCTCAAGTCAAGCGCAAGTTACTCGACTATTTGGATACAGCCAAGTTAAACTAAGGCCGTGTTCGAATAGTCTGTGCACTACACACTTGTGCACTTAATGCACACTTAAATAAATCACGTTTCTGGTGCCCCTGAATGCATAAGTTGCATACAAATATTCAGACATCACAATACACTTATAGCTGTCTAGTGGCCCCCTCTGAAAGTTGTATTTTCATGACAAACATTGATTTTTGACAGTGTTTTGGTTATTTTGCCATAGCACATTCTTTGGAGATTTTAGTGATAGCATAATATATTATGTCATTGGTTATTTTATCGTTATTTTCTCGTTAATAATCTTACTAGAGGCCTAGCCTATTCCAAAATTGTATTTTTAATTATTCTTACTCTATTATTTATTATTAAACTAAACTGTCAGAACCACCAAGCATATTTTTTGAACTAAAAATATATCCTTTAAAATGAGATTTTTGTACTAAGTTACTTAAGACTTTTTATTCTATTGATAAATATAAATTTACAAACGACACAGTAAATATATCTTTTATAAATTTTAATTTTATGTTTCAATTTAAAATGCCAGGCCTCCACCATGGTTCGGATTCCACGTTAAACTGTAGGTCCTCCATTTCATCTCACAATCACCCTACCATTACACATTAGCGTAAGTGCGTATAACCCGAACGGGTAGTAAGACGCGGTGCTAATAATAATAATAATAATAATAATTTAAAATGCTGTTTTAATTAAAGTGAGCGATAAGTGACACATTGTGTCTGCCCTTAAGTAAAGTGCGCTGTATGGGGTGCATCAGCACATGTTAAGAGAATTTGGACACCATCAAAAGTGACTTCTGCCCTTTGTAAGTTGATGATGTGTTGCAATTTAAAGTCAGTAAAGTGCTTAGTGCACAGAATATTTGGACACGGCATAAATCATTTGTTCAAACAATAACATTTTATTGGTCATTCCGTGTCGACTCATCCAACGACTAGACCTCACCATGATGGAATTTTATGAAACTTGGTGATGTTAAACTTGTTAAGAAACTTAATTATACAAAATATTAGATTCCAAGGTCAAATACTTTCAGAGATATTGAGGTACAGAGTTTAAGAAAAAATAACAAACTCTTTGGCTTGTCGCAAATATTTAAAATTGCTCTGGATCAAGTTCTAATGCTCTTAAGTTGAGTTTGGTTTTATTTTAAAGCTAATTAAACATACTTTCATTTGACATTTTAGTAAATATATTAGATAAAAAATTTCAAGGTCAAGCAAAGTATATTTTGACCTTAAATTTCTCCAAAAGGGTGTTTTGAATAAAAATATATTTTTTTAATACTCTACATGCTTTATTAACATGTGTGCCAAGTTTTAAGGTGATACTCCAAACTGTTTAGGAGAATACTATGTTACCTATTCTTAATAGAGCAAAGATACCATATTTAACAGCGCAAATAAGCGAGTACTTTTAAACCTTTCTACAAAAATAGATTTTAGAATCACGTTAAATGTGTTTGAAAGCAACTTAATATTAATAGGTTTACATTGCTTACATGGATTTGGGTAGATTTCTTCTGTATTGTGGTCCGCAAGTTGCTTCTTGACATTATTTTTGTGATAGAGTATAAAATGGTCCTGTTGGGCAGTGTGGGTCGACTCTAGTTAAAACATCTATTGCTTGTATCCCAAGGATATCCCAGTTTCTTGGATACACCCATCTGATTGGAAAAACTCACCTTTACTTAATCTTTTTGATGGTTAGTTTCCAAAACACAGCCTAACCACCACTGATCATCATAGGCACAAGTAACATCTGGAATTTTTTTAAATAATTGCACTAACACTAACACTTTTTTTTCTTCTCTTGACACAGTCGATAATGAACACAATTTAGAAGCAAGCTTTAGTTTTGTTAGTGGAATGGCTTGATGGATCTTCCGAGTCCCTGGAATAGGCCTTGCTAACAATTATTTCTTCCACATTGTAATCTGTATATTTGAACATAACCTGTTTTGCTGACGAGGGGTGATTATTTGAGTATTTTCTAGCAGCAAGTCCTTGCCACCCACACCATCTCAAGCTCCTTTTACATTCTGCAGCCATACCAAGATCTTCCTTATGGTAACACGAGTTGATTAAGTTGTTCCTGTTGGCGTGCTGTGAAGAGAAATTATACAGTATAGTTTAGTTATGTTTGACTAGAAATAGTTTTAAGGAATTCCAGGAGCCCAGCCAAATATTTGTCATTTGGGTGTCCCTATTGGAGAGGTCCTCACCGCTCATATTTTTAATATAGATGCCCCTAGAGGATATTTAGAATTGTCTTCACCTGACATCTCTTTAATTAAATGCCCTTAGAAGATATTTGAAGTTTTTTTTAAACATATCATGTTCAAAAATGGTATAAGATGGAAGTGAAATAAATCTAGAAATCTAGTAGGACGGGAGCACATTTATTCCAGGGGGGAAAAACTATATTTTAATGGAACAGGCAGTACCCATCCACCACTTATGCTATTATTTAAAACGTGCTCAATATAAATTTTAAAGGAAGGAAGTGTTAAGTAAGTTTTTAAATGCTAATGTCACTTAAAGCCGTAATTAACATAAAAATAAACTATAGTCATTTAATATTCGAAAAATTGTCTTGCGTCTGTGTGAAATTTTGGGCTGGCTTCGGCCTTGATCAAATTGTAAAAACTATGGATCAAATCGAGGGTTTGTCCAAATAATACCTAACTTTATAAATCTTGATAGTTTTGAATAATATTACAATTAAAAGCAAATTTGCATAAGTAATAAGAGAAACATAATACTGACAAACTTGTGTTTTGACTGATGGTCCACAGCAGGGGCCCCCAACCCTATGCCTGCCGAACTTTTTGCGCCTGCCCGCCACTTTTTGACCACAGCTAGAAAGTTGACTAATAATTTTAATCTCACTTTTCTGACAAAAATCAAGTTAGTGCTTATCTCCAGGTATGCTGTTCTCAATAAGTTGGTGATTGAAAGCCCCTCCCCCCTCTTTCAAATGCCTCCCTCTCGTTCCTCTGTCTTTGCCGGCTCATTTTCCAAGTGCATTTTATTATTCGGAACTATTCTCACTAATACCATGCTAATACTTCTATTTCCTTTGTAAATATCTTGACATGGTCCACCCAGCTTTGTTGCCTGAATAAACACACAATAAATATATATTTTAAAAATGTACCTAAGCACCAAAATGGTGGTGAGTAGTTAAATTATTTCCTTGTGTATTTATTTTGATTTTGTTAAAACTGTAAATAAAGCAGTATTTTTCTTATTGACATTGACTTTTGGTTTGGTAAAAATTGTTTCAATTGTTTGAACTGGTTTTGGACTAACTTTGCATGAGTACCATTTGTGTTATTTTACAAGCGAATTTAAATTTTTTAAAAAAAATAATATGTATTATTTTGTGCCTGTGTTATTTGCATTATGAATTGTGTTCAGCTATAAATTTAGTTGAAAACGTGATTAGTGCCCACCGCATTACCGTTAGTTTTGAATATGCTTTAAGGTACAGAAAGGTTGGGGACCTCTGCTCTACAGCATTGTATGTAGTCAACCTGAAGGTTGGTTGGATCCTCAACAGTTCTACCGTCATCTCTAATAATAAACATAATTAATTATGTCAAAATTAGTTATTTACCACCAAAATATCAACTAAGCAATTCCAGTTGTGATAGTTTACTTTGCACCGGTATATAAGGTCGTAGCCAGACCAATATTTCAAGCTGGTTTTGAAAGGGTTGTGCCAAAGGCAAACATAAAAACCTTGAAGATTAAATTCCTCTAGAAGTTATCTGAAGTTTATTTTAATGGTAATTAAGGGCATTTAAAAACTTAAATAGCATCTTCCTGAAAATAATTTTCCACCCTATAATAAATTTGCTTTGCCTTTTATAAGATTTATTTCACTCCTCTCTTATACTTTTAAATATGACTAACAAGGAAGGGAAGGGATAATCATTAGAGAGAGATACACAAGTTTAACAAGGAAGGGAAGGGATAATCATTAGAGAGAGATACACAAGTTTAACAAGGAAGGGAAGGGATAATCATTAGAGAGAGATACACAAGTTTAACAAGGAAGGGAAGGGATAATCATTAGAGAGAGATACACAAGTTTAACAAGGAAGGGAAGGGATAATCATTAGAGAGAGATACACAAGTTTAACAAGGAAGGGAAGGGATAATCATTAGAGAGAGATACACAAGTTTAACAAGGAAGGGAAGGGATAATCACTAGAGAGAGATACACAAGTTTAACAAGGAAGGGAAGGGATAATCATTAGAGAGAGATACACAAGTTTAACAAGGAAGGGAAGGGATAATCATTAGAGAGAGATACACAAGTTTAACAAGGAAGGGAAGGGATAATCATTAGAGAGAGATAAACAAGTTTAACAAGGAAGGGAAGGGATAATCATTAGAGAGAGATAAACAAGTTTAACAAGGAAGGGAAGGAATAATCATTAGAGAGAGATACACAAGTTTAACAAGGAAGGGAAGGGATAATCATTAGAGAGAGATATACAAGTTTAACAAGGAAGGGAAGGGATAATCATTAGAGAGAGATACACAAGTTTAACAAGGAAGGGAAGGGATAATCATTAGAGAGAGATACACAAGTTTAACAAGGAAGGGAAGGGATAATCATTAGAGAGAGATACACAAGTTTAACAAGGAAGGGAAGGGATAATCATTAGAGAGAGATACACAAGTTTAACAAGGAAGGGAAGGGATAATCATTAGAGAGAGATACACAAGTTTAACAAGGAAGGGAAGGGATAATCATTAGAGAGAGATACACAAGTTTAACAAGGAAGGGAAGGGATAATCATTAGAGAGAGATACACAAGTTTAACAAGGAAGGGAAGGGATAATCATTAGAGAGAGATAAACAAGTTTAACAAGGAAGGGAAGGGATAATCATTAGAGAGAGATAAACAAGTTTAACAAGGAAGGGAAGGGATAATCATTAGAGAGAGATAAACAAGTTTAACAAGGAAGGGAAGGGATAATCATTAGAGAGAGATACACAAGTTTAACAAGGAAGGGAAGGGATAATCATTAGAGAGAGATAAACAAGTTTAACAAGGAAGGGAAGGGATAATCATTAGAGAGAGATAAACAAGTTTAACAAGGAAGGGAAGGGATAATCATTAGAGAGAGATACACAAGTTTAACAAGGAAGGGAAGGGATAATCATTAGAGAGAGATACACAAGTTTAACAAGGAAGGGAAGGGATAATCATTAGAGAGAGATACACAAGTTTAACAAGGAAGGGAAGGGATAATCATTAGAGAGAGATACACAAGTTTAACAAGGAAGGGAAGGGATAGTCATTAGAGAGAGATAAACAAGTTTAACAAGGAAGGGAAGGGATAATCATTAGAGAGAGATAAACAAGTTTAACAAGGAAGGGAAGGGATAATCATTAGAGAGAGATACACAAGTTTAACAAAGAAGGGAAGGGATAATCATTAGAGAGAGATACACAAGTTTAACAAATCCGTTTATTTAAATTTAAACAAGTTGATAGAATTACATATAGTTTTACTAGATCTTATACACGAGAGTCCTTCGTTTCTTAACGATGTACACAGGCTGCTAGGGACAGATATATTCCGATAGAGTGTAGCACTATCGGTTTGTCGTGCTCGTGACGGCCTGGTTAAAGAGAGAGACGGTATCATTACCTCTCACTCTCACTCAACTTCTCACTTTGAGTACAAATAAAAGTAAGGAAAGAGGGGATTAGTAGCCTAACAGGAAATGTTTACAAAGGAGGGTTTGGTGAAATACAATGCTACCGTTAGAAGACAAATACTTTTAACTACGCTAGCTCAAGGGTGATCCAGGGCTAGTTGTAGAGGTAAATTGGTTTTCACAAGGCTCCTTCAAGGATAAATTTAATAATTTTGATTAATAAATATTTTAATTTATAATATTTTAATTATAATATTGCGAGTTTAACAAACTAGTTGAAACTAACAATTAATTTAATAATAATAATAATACTTTAAGAAAGAACACAATTTGGACTAACCAATTTGTAATTTTAATACAAAAATAACATAAAACAAAAAGTCGCCGTCACAATAAAAATAAAAATATATACTGTACATAGGTCTAAAGTGTTTTAGTAATAAAAGAAAAAAAAAAATTGTCTTAATACTAAACTTAATATAAATACTCGAAAATTTTAGTTTTAATCCCCTTTTTATGCTCTAGAGCTAAGTTGAAAGAGATGTTGCCTAATTTTGAATAGGTCATGTAGGAGATAAGATGAGGAAGGTGTTAGGTTAGCATTAACTAAAGGTTTTTTAAATTTAAGATAAACACTTTTTTTTTAATATGATATTCAACAAAATACAATATGTGTAATGATCTTAATATTTTGTGTACACAGTTATATTTAACTGAGACTGATTGCCATTAATGATATGATTTAAATTTCAGGCCTAAGTACTATAGTTGTATTTGTAAACAAAATTAGTTACAGGTTCATATTGTTTACACTGTCATCATACAAACTGGTCGATAAGCTGTAAAAAATATCTCGAAGGCTAGATGAGACATGTAGCCGACACGATTTGGAACAACTGGTTGACAAGTTCATGCTTAGGTGGACAAAGTGATATACATACGAATAGTTGACCAATAGTTGACAATCATACACATAATATACAGCGAAAATGTAAACCAAATTATTGTAAAATAATAGCAGAAAAGGTATGTTCTCTAAGAAGAAAATACTAGGAATTCATACAAATATTAAAGTTATTATTTTTATTACAATAAAATAATCAACAAAAATATACACAATTCTCTAACCACATCACTCACAAGTAGCCTTATTAACGTTGTTATCTCCTGATTAAATATTACTTTATTTGGAAAGATTCTCCCCTGGATTATTTTTAATTGAATGTATTTAGAATCTATTTGGCATTGTCACCTTGGCTATTTTTGAAAATTATATGCATGCATAATCTATTTGGAGTGCTTCCCTTCCAGCAAATTGATGTCCTCTAGAAACTATTTGCAGGGGTCGTTGTCACCTCAATCACTTGGCACATTTTTGAAAATTAAATGTCTTTAGAAGTTATTTGAAGTTTTATTCAAGTGTTTTAGCTTCATATTCGAGAATATCAGAAGGTGTGAACTAAATCTAGAAGAGGCTGATTTATTCCAAGAAGGGCAATCACTCGTCTCTACACTCCACTTATCGTTTCTCTGTCCCTAATTTGGAGTGGTCCTTTCCCACTTTTTTGAAATTATACTCTTTTAAAAGATATTTAAAGTAGTCCTCCCTCCAAATTATTTTGAAATTTGGATATTATTATTATTATTATTATTATTAGCACCGCGTCTTACTACCCATTCGGGTTGTACGCACTTACACTAATGTGTAATTGTAGGGTGATTGTGAGATGAAATGAAGGACCTACAGTTTAACGTGGAATCCGAACCACGGTGGCGGCCTGGCATTCCCCACATTCACAAGATGTCTTGTCAGAGGTGAAGGAAGGGTTTGGAATTAAATCTGTGCCGGGACCGAGGATTGAACCCCGGCCGCCAGCACAGAAGTCTGACACCTTACCCCTAGACCACCAGGTCACCAAATTTGGATGTTCCTAGAACCTATTTTGAGTAGTGTCCTTCGGAATTTTTAAAAAGTTTGGATACCTTCAGAAGCTCTATTTTTAATAGTCCTCAACCAGTTTACTTTTTTAAATTTAGATCTCCTGAAAGCTATTTGAAGAAGTTCTCCTCCAAAAATGTTTAAAATTTAGGTGCTTCTAGAAGATATTTAGACTGCTCCTAGCTTGAATTTTTTTCGAAAATTAGATGCCTCTAGAAACTTTGAAGTGGTCTTCTCTGGAAAACTTTTGATAATTGAATGTATATAAAAGTTATTTTGAGGTTAATGCAAGATCTTTCAACTTCATATTCGATAGTATCAGATGATTTGAAATATATTTAGGGGAGTGAGATTTATTCCAGCTGAGATTATTTTCAGGGGAACGAGGCCCCTCTTGCCCCCCCCCCCCCCCCCCCCGGTTCTACCAACCATAGATTGCAGTACTACACACATTCATTAGATGAGTCCATGCATAAAACCAAATTCTGACCAACTCCTGTTGGGAGACTTTATCACCATCCATCATAGACAGGACCTTACTCTCCCCACTAAAAACGAGGGTAAATCCATGATATTACTCTACATTCTCAACGTATATTTTTTAAAGGTCTGGATCAAAAGGCCATTATTGCACGTGTGATGTGTGCTCAACTACAATTGGAGATTAGCAAGATAAACAGTAGTATTCATAGGCCTATACATGTACAAAAGGTGATTCACCCAGTGGCGGTGGAACTTTATTTGTGTAGGAGTGTATACAAACTATTTTTAAAAGGAACTTTCTTCCAATTAATAGGAGATCCAGGGACTCAACATCATATATTTTGTGAAAATTGAATACCCTTAGAATCCATTTTGAAAGGTTCTTTTCCAGTAATATTTTGAAAATTAGACTCCTTCCAAGATATTTGGAGTGATCCTCACCTAGAACTTCTTTGAGATTTGGATACCCCTAAATGCTAATTATAGTTTTCCTTAACTATAATATTTTAAATTTAATTTTTCCAGAATATATTTAAAGTGGTTTTCCCCATGGCAAATGTTTAAATGTGTATGCCCAAAAAACTATTTATAGTGGTCCTCGCCTTTAAATTCTCAAATGATGGCAAATTTTTACCAATTTTACTGGTGAGTGGCCACCCTGAAAATATTTCTTATATTTTTTTATTATTATTTAGCACCGCGTCTTACTACCCATTCGGGTTATACGCTTAAGTACTAATTACGCTAATGGATTAGGAATTGGGAAGGTTGAATTAAAGGAAGTGAACCCACATTTGCGTGGAGGGAGAGTGAAAATCCATTTAGGAAAAACCACTCCCAGTTCACCCGACCGAGATTCGAACCTCGATCTCCCCGTCCTCAGCAGTCGGGTTCAACACGACTAGCACGTTAGCCAACTACGCCACCGAGGCGGGTTCTGAAAATATTACTTGTGGTATATCCCTCACAAATAACTACAAATAAAATAACACTCATATCACCTCCTGACAAAATATTACTTTAGCTCTATCTCTCACAATTCATTACAAGTAACATACTTAATTCACGTCCTAACAAAATATTACTTTGGATATATACCTAGCAATTAATTACAAGTAACAATGTTAAATCACTTATTGACAAAATATTACTTGATATAAGCTAATATATCTGTTGCCAGCAGCAGTGTGTTGTTTTAATCTCAAACAAGTTCAAGATACCTATTTAGAGCCAAATCGTCAAAGCCATTTTTTCCCCAAGTCTTTGAAAAAGCACTCATCGATAAACTACCCAAAAATGACAATGTATTAAAAAAACAAGTAAACTTATACAATGTTATTTGTCATGACAGACATTCCCAAGATACCAATTTGGAACCGAATCATCAAATCTCTTTTTAAAATATTACAAGTTTTTGAAAAATCACTCATCACACTTTAAATTTTTTTTGACCAAAACCAAATAGCCTCTACGTTGTTATTTGTGAGATCAATTACTCCCTAGGTTTGCATTTTAATCAGAATCTTTAGATCCAGTTTTGAAAAAAAAATTTCATTAAAAATCTCTCATTTGTAAACTATCCTTAATTTGAAGGCTAGGGTCAAAATAAAATAAACGTGTTGAGATATTGCCCTATAACTTCTAGATATCAAGTTTGAAAAAATCAATCAAACCGTATCTGATCCGTGGCCAGGGACAGGTTGACAGATAGACATGGGGACAAACAGAATTGTGAAAACTAGTTTTTTGAGTTCGAGTTTATAAAAAGAGTAAAAATTCATCAATATCTTGAAATCATTTTTTCCCCCTCCATTACAATACTTTATCTTTATATTAGTAAGTAAAAGAGTGGTTACCCTGGTATGTGTTTGGACACTACTCTACAACAAGAAAACTGCTTACTGAGGGCTGTCTGTCAATTCATGCGTAGCTAACATTGTATCACCACTCTCTAACACCAACACTTGCTTAGTGAGGAAGTAGACTTGATACTTCCTAGTTTATAAACTAAACATTTTAATATGACAAAGTTTATACTATGCTTCGTAACCTTGGATACAAACACTTGAACTAAGACGCTTTAGCTTTTACTCTTTGAAACACATTTATTGTATGTTAGTATTTTTAAAATATATTACTAATCTACACCTACTACATCATGCCTGTTCCATTCTATCTTGGTCCATCAAATTTACCCTTTCGTTAAGCCAGTGGTTTGCCTATCCATTTCCATCAGGGGGGCCACTAGGATATTACCAAGTTCCCTCCCATATCATTGTCTGATTAAAAAAAAAAGATGTCGCTAAAAGCTATTTGGAGCTTCCCACTCCCAGATAAAAAAAATGGATGCCTCTCTCATTTATTAGGAGTTATACTTATATGGATTTATTTTAATTAGATGCTTCTAGAATCTATAGGTTAGCTTCATAAATATTTTCAATTGTATTTAGAGTTCAATGCGTTCTTCTCCCAACAAATAGTTAATTTTCACGAGTTGTTTTGAGGTAATGCATTGCTTACCATCACAATTGTCACAAAAATTAACCAGAGTAAATTCAAGCCCATTTATTATTTCTTTTTCTAGTTTATAGTGACCTAACGTACATGATTTGGAGTGTTCATCTAATTTAATGATCTGTTCAGAAAAAGGCATTACATCAATAAATCGGTGACCCGTAGTGGAAGAATCCTGTGTTCTTTCAACCTTCCAATATTTTCTATGAAAAGTGGTGGTAAGGTATTTTCATTACTATATTCATATTTTGAAATAGTGTTTTCACTAACGAGTGAAGGATGTTCCACATTCGGTAGTAAATCCTCCAATTCGTCATCTTCATCAAAAATGTATGTGTCTGCCTGCATATCTTTGGAATTGGAGGTTCCTGCAGTTGGTGTAAAGTCTTCACTTTCTTGGGCGCAAGTCCTAAAAACCATTACATATATATATTCTACATAGTTAGTTATTTCTTACAAAACGTCATACCATTCATCTCAGCTATTCGCATTTAGTTATTATAATAGGGTAAGAGTGAGTAAAGTAGAATAGAGAGGAAATGTACCGCGTTTGTGTGGAGGAAGCGTGGGAAACGGTGTAATCTACTAAAGATTCTTTTAGTAACAAAGTCGGAATTCAAACCTTGACCTCCCACTCGCTAACAAACCAGAAAAACGTGTAATTTACTCGGCATTTATACTGATTAGGGCTTATAATTACTAACCCATAACTTATAAATTTTATTATAATACAATCAACACCTTATATTTTGTGCATAGCTAAGGACTATTTTAAACTTTAGGTAGCCAACACACTCTATTACAAAAACTTGCCATCATTTCCGTTTGGAACCAATTTAACGCGGCCACATTTCATGTACAAGACTGTACATTTTTTTTTACAATTTATTTATCAACATAAATATATTTTACACATTTTTGGCATATCTGAAGAATTTTTTTAGAAAATAAACAAATAAAATACGCCTAAATATAGTTTAACAAAGACAAAATAAAATATTAGTTGTAATATTTTCAAACTACAGTTACCTTTTAAGTGATTCAAATTTGTTTCCGGTTAATTATGATTCTTCTTTCTGGGTTCTCCATCTCTTCTTTAAAACTCTGGATCGTTTTCATTTTTCCATACTTTACTTGGAAATGAACGAGGCTTAGACATTTGTACACAGTAAATTATTATTTAGCACCGCGTCTTACTACCCGTTCGGGTTATACGCTTTAAGTACTAATTACGCTAATGGATTAGGAATTGGGAAGGTTGAATTAGAGGAAGTGAACCCGCATTTGCGTGGAGTGAGAGTGGAAAACCATTTAGGAAAAACCACCCCCGGTTCACCCGACCGAGATTCGAACCTTGATCTCCCCGTCCTCAGCAGTAGAGCTCAACACGACTAGTGCGTTAGCCAACTACGCCATTGAGGCGGGTGTGTATACAGTAAAATTCACATAAAAGTTGATTAATATCAAGGCCATATTCGGGAAATTTTATGAACAATATATATTGCTTTATTTATGGTTTAAACAATACCAAAATTAATGTACAAGTACAAATTATGGGGCTGTGTTACCATAAAAAGCACTTCAGAGAGCATCCAGAGGTGTTTAATAATTAGAATTTTTTCTAGCCTATGGCAGCTATGGTGTTAGGTTGCCATAAAAAATGCTTCAGAGCGTCTAGAGGAGTTTAATACTTAGAATTTGTCCTAGCCTCTGGCTACGGCCTTGATTAATATAATTATATTTATGCCAGTTAAATGGTAGCCTACGCTCAAACTAAAATATAAAACTAAACCATGTCAAAGAATACAGGTAGCAATAGACTGTACAGCTTTCACACATTAAATAGCTAACAGGCAAGAACAGTCTAAAATATCAGAATATTATTCTTCATATGGTTTTGAACCTATATACTTTTCTCAGCTGGTTTTGAAAAACTTGCTAATGATCTTCATCCCCCTCATCTCTCCCCGACCGCCCGCCGCTGTCAATCAAACACAAGCAGTCACTCCTACCTGTGTTTGGTTCTCAACAGTACGGCCCGGTTTGGCTGGATTTATTTCTGTGAAAATCACATATTTCTTATCCAGTTTTTAAAATATGATAGTAACGATTGTATGAAAAACGTCAAATGAACAAGTATTTTGGTGACCTGGTGGTCTAGGGGTAAGGTGTCAGACTTCTGTGCAAGCGGCCGGGGTTCAATCCTCGGTCCCGGCACAGATTTATCTGATTTTCAAACCCTTCCTACACCTCTGACAAGACATCTTGTGAATGTGAGGAATGCCAGGTTGCCACCGTGGTTCGGATTCCACATTAAACTGTAGGTCCTTCATTTCATCTCACAATCACCCTACCATTACAAATTAGCGTAAGTGCGTATAACCCGAACGGGTAGTAAGACGCGGTGCTAATAATAATAATAATAATAATAATAAACTAGTATTTATTGCTTAATAAGGAGAGTTAAATTTAATTTCAAAATACAAAGTAGTTTTCTAGTAGGAAATTTATTTGTAAAAGAATTAGAAAGTCTGCCACCAATTCAGTTTCATTATTTATTAAATAAAAATTAATATGTTGGAAAATATGGTACAGACCGTGCCTAAAATATGTTTACCATATAGTGCTATACTATCCGTACATCCACAAAAAAAAACTAAGGCTTTTGCTTGTATTATTTAATACTTGGATACGAATTAGTATTATTAAGTTAAATTAAGCATTATAACTATTTAAACAAATTTACATAACAATTTTGCTCTAATATTATTTATTTTAATATTTTTATTCTATTAAAAAGGCTCACAGCCATAAAAATAAGAAAAGAAAATATTATCACTCTTGCACAGCCTTATGATAATTTAACTCGATTACTTTTGACATAGTTATCTCAATAGGGAATATTTGGAATGAAACTCCTAGGTTATACCTGCAATCAATACAAGAAAGGTAGAGTCTATATTACTAATGGGTGTAACTCACATTCCGCTACGTAGGAGTGTCTGCCTATACAAAAAGGAAATTTAAATGGGAAGCGATTATTAATCTAAAGAAATGATTCGATAAATAACTCCACCCTGATGGCTGTCGAACCTTAACCTACAAAGTATATAAAATTACACTTGACAATTTAACTAGAAAGTCTTAGTATAAGGAGTTACAAAGTTGGTAGTTAAATGAGCTAGTTAGAATGAGTTAACTCCATAGTGAATTATGAGATACAAAGATTACGCTCTTAGAAGAGGAACTATAAGTTTACAAATAGTCAATGGCGAGCTACTAGGAATGTAGGCTGTAAAGATACTATGGCCGGTCTATTCCTCATTACTACTGCCTGGTCATTCAATAGTATATTTAATTTTCTACCCACGTCTGGACACACTATATCTAGTGCAAACAGTTAAACATTAACAAATACAAACGGCGCCTGAAGAGGGCTGAACCAAATAAACCATATCCTGCGACCCACTACTCTAGACTAGTAGCACACCCACACGTTTATCACTGTAGAAAGGTACACATTTAAAAATATTATATGGTCCTAGCCATTTAGTTAGCCGAAGCATGGCCATACAATATAGGGTGTCTGGGTATCGCCAGGTATTTACGACTATGTCTTATGGCCATAGAATAAACTATGTCATGGAAAAACTTGATCATACAAAACTATGCCTTGTAGACGATGAATCGTTACAATAGAATCCAAAACGTGAAGTGAGGAATGGCTGTTATATACAAGAACAGTACTGAAAATATACTTGATTTTATTATTCATACTGGAATTTTGAACCAGATACTGGAAAAAGTTTAAACCTTTTTACATTGAAGGAAATGCTGGATTAAGCAATTTGAGACCCCTGATATTATTTGGACTACTGATAGTTCTATTTTGACCAACCCTAAATTACTACCTCTCTGGTCTCTCTTGTCTGAGGTTTGTGAATTTGGCAGCACCATTAATGGCACAAATTCTGGAACCTACGCCAATATTTAGTGCTGAATTTGTACCACAAGAATATCTTACTCCCATAATTTGTATCAGCATAGTTTCCATGAAAACACCCTAAAACGATAAGTTGTGTTAACACCACGTTGTATTCAGTACTATTTTTAAAATACACTCTTTTCTTTGAATAGCTCTAATGTTGA
Organism: Timema cristinae; assembly: GCA_039000515.1. Lineage (NCBI taxonomy): Eukaryota > Metazoa > Arthropoda > Insecta > Phasmatodea > Timematidae > Timema > Timema cristinae. The sequence continues at coordinate 55,092 of JBCFYV010003263.1, forward strand.
TTTTTTTCAAAGTTTTTAAATCATTTATAAAAAGGATCCTATTATATTTACTAGTTGTAGAATTGATAATTGTATACACTTATGGTTAGATGAAGACTAATTTGAGGTACTGAATTCCTAGATGTTATAGTTTGCAATGAAGCATTATTTTTACAATGATTATACTAAAATGTATTTCTTTACTATCAGTAAAAATTATATAGCACTTTGCTTAAATTGTGAATGCTAATACATAGCAATGTCATGTAAAAATATTCAAACACGTTGGGTGCTGCTAACTTCACATAGTATTATCACTAAATTAATGGCACAAATTTCTAAATATGTGACCTATTTCTTAGTTTGTACTATAAGAACATCCAACTCCTGTAATTTGTGACCTCATACTTTTCTGGAAAATACTAAAATACTGTGGATGCAGTTTGGAGCACCATCAACCGTACAAGTTCTGAGATCTATGCCAACATTGAATACCAAATTTGAGTTGGAAAGAATATCACACACCTATTATTTGTGTCGCCATAATTTACATGAAAATACCAGTGGCCTCATGTTCAAATTAAGGAAGGTCATTTAGAGGAAGTGCACCCACATTAGCGGTGTGTGTGTGTGTGTGTGTGTGTGTGTGTGAGAGAGAGAGAGAGAGAGATAAATCATAATATGTTCAAAACCACCTGGATTGCGTTGTCCTCATAGTCAGCGGCAATCAGTATATTATCATAAAGCTGACTCCTTTTAAACCATGCGACCATTGATGCAGAAAACCCCTTTCTTTCAAATAAGCTTCTAGTCTTATCTGATATCACCGCCAATGTTACACATTTGAGAAACACGTGAGGATATTTAGCAATTTTATGTGTGAATAGTTGGCATTTTAATAGTTTTCGTAAAAATGACAGAGCTTTCGTTAGCTACCAGCAGCAGTTTAATACCACCAATTACGAAAATGTTGCCAGTAATATTTGCTGAATTTGTGGTTCAAAAACCTATTTTCATAGTTGGTGTTGCCTTAATTTTCCTTAAAACGCTTTAATGTACTACTGCCTATCACCACTTTTTGTGTAACCTAAATCAAACAAAATCTTTAATACAGGTCACAGGATATTATTTACTATTCCTTAGGTCATGCCACATAAATATATCAGTTTATATATTGTGCCATAAATATATCAGTTTATATATTGTGCCATAAATATATCAGTTTATATATTGTGCCATAAATATATCAGTTTATATATTGTGCCATAAATATATCAGTTTATATATTGTGCCATAAATATATCAGTTTATATATTGTGCCATAAATATATCAGTTTATATATTGTGCCATAAATATATCAGTTTATATATTGTGCCATAAATATATCAGTTTATATATTGTGCCATAAATATATCAGTTTATATATTGTGCCATAAATATATCAGTTTATATATTGTGCCATAAATATATCAGTTTATATATTGTGCCATAAATGGTTTTGGAGAAAAGAAGAACAAAACTGCTAAGTAAAACATGCAGCACAGCATTTTAAAACTACAAATTATATTAACAACACTGTGTCACAAATTAATAATAAAATAGCTATATGACTTTTATATTAAAAATAACATGAAAATATTATTGCTTATTATATTAATATCAGCTCATATTTTCTTATGTACAAGATTGTGTGTGTTTTTACACAAGCTGCACAGGTCTACTCATTCACACAGAGAAATACATTCGTCACTAACTCTTGTCAAGCCTTCAAGAGATCTCCAAAAGGATGTTTGATCTATTTTATTTACAAACCATTTTCAATTGTAAGATCTACTTTTGGGTTGTAACTCTAACAATAGACTGAGCCCCCAATGATGGGGAGATCAGGGTTCGAATTTCAGTCAGGTGTATTGAGGGTGTTTGTTTCTAAATAATTGTTTTACACTCTCCCCAACGCAAATTCAGGTACACTTCCTTTAAACTCAACCTCTCCAATTCTTAACACATTAAATCAATTAGTAGGGCCTAAATATGCATATAACTCGAACGTGGTGCTGATAGTAAAATAATAATAATAATAATTTCCATTATCGTGTTAGCCAACAGTCACAAGAGCTAAATAACATCCTCTTCGGTGTTGGTGGGGTCTAACGCGCTAATCTCGTGTTGGGCTAGACTGCCAAAGACAGGACTATTGGGGTTTTATCCCAGTCGGGTGCACTGAGGGTGTTTTTACCTAAAAAAATTCCATTCTTCCTCCACACAAATGCGGGTACCCATCCTTTAAATCAAGCCTTCCTATTTCCCAATCAGTTTAATTAGTACATAGGCATAAAGCCTGAACAGGTAGTAAGACATAGTGCTAAAATAAGTTACATAACAAACCAAGACTGAATGATACACAAGTATGACATAAGAATATAAAATAAACCATCATAGAGGTAACTAGAGATATGAAACAGAACATTTCACAATTATTATTTCTATAAAATAATTTCAACTGATAAATGGGTAGTAATAATAATAATTAGTGGTAGAGATACAATAGTAGTGGCCGTACGCTCTAACACACCACTCTCACAATAGACAGACTGCCGATGACAGGGAGATCGGAGTCCGATCCCGATTGGGTATCCTGAGTCCGGTTTTCCTAAATGGTTTTCCACTCTCACGCCATACAAATGCGGGTAAAATTTCTTTAAATTCAACCTTCCTCATCCCTAACACATTGGCATAATTAGTGCCTAAGCGTATAAGCCAAACGGTGGTAAAACATGGCGATAAAAAAAAGTAGTAAATAAACAAATGAATGAGAGCCTTTGTAGACACTATGTTCATAAATCATACTCCAAATTTTGGTCATCAATAAGTTGATTAAAACAATTTTAAGGTTATCCCTACATCCCTCCCCCACCTATCCTTCGTGATTCCTATCTACCCCTTTCCTTTACCACACTTGTCTCCCAACACTATATTTTGAAGCATAATAGGCTCAAAGTATCACCTTTTAAGCCGCCACTGAAGAACATTTTTATCTATATAATGGTAACTAATTAGTACATAGGAATATAATTCAAACGGTAATAATACAAACATTATGGGGAAGGTAAAGTTCTTAAGCACTTAACCTCAACTGCCTGCCTCAAATAATGTTGTAGATCAGTCAAGAGTTCGTATAGTAACACAATTGCTCATCTTGCATTTTCATAACATAATATAATGCATATCTTATAGCAATATACTATTATAATTGATTTTATAAGTTTTCTGTCATGAATTCAAACAGTTTATTATTTTGAGGTAGGCCTGTCAGTTTCAGATTCAATTCTAGGTTTATGCCACTAGACTATAATATTGTATTATCAATAGTTTACAGCAAGGAAAAAATGTAATGGAATTCGGGAAGTTGAATTGTGTGAAAGTGTTGTGATAAAAATAAATCCAGGAACAATAACCTAAAACTGAGTTCTTAATTTATTGTTCTGTACCAACTTGTAAATCCTATGTTGTTTCAAAAAGGAAGTATGAGATAGCAGTTTTTATATGTTATTTGCATTTTATATTTAAATTTGGGAATTCTCTTTATTTCATAATATTATTTTTAATTATTCATTTGCATTTGAGAATATTTTTTTTCAAGCCCTTCAGGTAGTTTGGAAGTCAGTATATTTCTTTTATTTTAAATGTACTTATTGTGTGCGTTGGACGATAAAACCAAATGGAAAGAGTAGAGTTTTCATTCATTCCTTAGTATGGAGCGGTTGCATTGTCCATCCAACCAGAAAGCCAGACTTCAAACTTCTCTCATGTGATAGGTTGAGATTGTGAGTCCACTCTGGTGCAATCGATGATGTCGTCAGAATTTGAAAAAGACGCGAGGTAGAAACGAGCTCTTACTGTTAAACAAGAAAGAGACGCTTAGTGACCGGGGTGTGTTGCTTGTCATCACATATTTAACTATGATATAATGTACAGTGACTAGCTATAGACGGATTGTTTGTACAAGCTGAGATTGTCAGTTATTAGAGTAATACATATAAAAAAATATGTGCCAACAATAAATTAATATAAAAGTGATCAACGTATATTTATTGTATAAATGAGAATTTCCTTGTATGATAATCGAGTCGATAAGAGAAGCTGAGCCAGCCAGGGATAGATATCAATATTATAAGTCGTATTTACGTAGATTTATATAATTGTTTCCCAACTGAGGGGAACTAAATCTTCATAGGTGGAAGAGGAGTAATTCTTCAATTGGTTACCCAATGAAGAGGCCTTTAGACTATTACAATTGGAGCCCAACAGTAGGGGCTTTCATCATATATGCCTCTTTAGACTTTTATATTATTGTGCTAATTTCTTTTCATACTCTTTACTTTAAAAAAAATCGCATATATTGGAGAAAATAAACTTAGAAAACTCACTACTAAATAAGCCATAGTTAAAAATAAACATGGGTAGTCTTTATACTGCTATGCTCTAAGAGAAAAGTGTGTTGTGTTAAGTGGAATGTCAATGATGAAGTGTTACTCTACTGCAGAGCATAGTCAAATTAATATTCTTTAGCTTATTGTAGCAGGATAATACAGCCATTACATGGGAGGAGAAGACCAATCTGATTAAAATATTTCCATAGAATTGCAATGAGAGGGAAAAAATTGTATCAATCAATCCTACTTTTGACTACTAAATGTGCGATAAACTGATAATATATATCATTTTATACTAAAAATTGGACATACTAGCACATACAAAGTACCCTCTAATTTTTTTCCCCCAGGAAAATGAGATAGCCAATTTGTTGGTAATATTATATTATATCAAGATATGAATTTAATCAAACTCATTAAAGCCAATTACGATAAAATCTTTTTTTCTCTTTTCACCCTTAAGTAAACTAACTACTCTTAGTTTTTTAGGGGTAAGTTAGATCTTTAACTTTAAAAGTTGTGTGACCCTATGGAACTCCAAGACACCAAGTCAATATTATCACTGTGCATAATTTCAGCTTTTTAGGTAATTTAGGAGATTCTTGATTATGTGGAAATACACAAAACATTAGGAAACTATATGTAGAGATACAGTACCAAAAGGTGTGTATTTTAATGAATAAAAATAAAAATAAATTTTAAAGCATAATTTTTTATATTAATTAACCAATCCCATCAATCTATATAATTTTAACGCACTATTAAATTTTGGTAAAAGCTTGTAAAAATTTACTGTACAACAGTAAAATCAGTGTGAAGTCTTAAAAGCAATTCGTGAAGGGACATCCGATGTGGACTTACAGTGTCAAAAGTTATCCCACCCCTGATTTAAACATTCACTCAAAGACAGAGCTGTGTAGTCAGGTTAATGTATTGAGAGGGGAAAGAGAAATGCAATGGCCTTCGAGGAGGGAATTACAGCGTGAAGCAGAAGCTACAAGTTTTTAGGTGCTTGATTGAAAATTATCATGGCACAAATTTAAAGGATAGAATATTCTTGTGGCACAAATTCAGCTCTAAATATTAGTATAGGTATCATAATTTGTGCCGTTAGTGGTGCTGCCAACTTCTATTGGTGTACCTGCCTGACCTCGACACTCCAATGGCTCGGTACAGTATTTGTTGTGTTCTTCACTCCACCCCCCCCCCCCTCTAACTCCTCCCCCTATCCGCCCAAAGAAAAACTATCCTTCCTAAGCTTGGTGATAAAAGTAAAGGTCATTGTTCTTTGTGTAAAACTAACTTTGATATAAGTAACGTGGGAATATCTTCAATCCGATCTCATGCCAAGTGAAAGAAGCATGTTGACAGAGTGGAAGCAAAAAAATATATTGGACTTGGTCCCTACGGCCAAAAATGCAGTGTCATATTTAGGTCTACACGAAGATGTAAATTCTAGTGCTAATGATCGTGGAGTAGTTTTGAAACCTGAAACTAGACCTAGTTGTTCTATTCAGAGCTTCCTGGTCAAAGATGAATTTGTCGTGCTGAAATATTGTAATGACACATTCTTTTGCTAGAAGTTATTCTGCTTATAGTGATCTTTTTAAAGTAATGTTTTCCGATAGTGATATTGCCCAGAAATTTTAAATGCATTAATATAAACTTGGATACGTCATCATGGTCCTTATTTCAAAAGCGAGCTTGTGAATATGGTTAAGAAATGCTCATATTGTTGTATTTCATTTGATGAGAGCCTAAATACTGTGGCTCATAAGACCCCAATGGATGTTGTTGTTCACTTCTGGAGTGAAAATGAAATTCATACAAGATATTTAACATCTTGCTTTTAGGTCATGCAACAGCTCAAGATATATTAATGCACTTTATATTTTCACTATAAGATGAGGGCTTGGATTTTTTAAAAATGCTTCAAGTTTCCATGGATGGACCAAATGTAAACATCAAATTTTTAAGCGATCTCAAAAGTTACTTGAAGTAAGATTCTCCGCAAGATCCTGAGTTACTGAAATTATGAACTTGTTCTTTACACATTGTCCATGGTGCTTACAAAACAGCACATAACTCTAGTTGGACTATTAACCAGTTTTTGCGCTCACTATATTATTTATTTCAAGATTTTCCAAAAAGACATGCAGACTATCAAAGAATAACAGGATCATCTCTTTTCCTTATGAAGTTTTGTTCTGTCAGATGGGTAGAAAACTCAAGGGTGTTAGAGAGAGCAATGTCAATGTTGTCTTATTTAAAACAGTATTTTTATTCTAACAAGCATCCTCCAAAATCTAATAATTTTCAAACATTAAGCAATTTTGTGAAGGATGAACTTCTGACATCAAAGTTGGGATTTATGCTGTCAGTCTCAATTGAGTTGGAGCAATTTCTCACCAAATATCAGAGCAATCAACCTTTATTGCCTTTTATGTTTGCAGCTCTAAATAAACTACTTGAGCACTTGATGAACAGAATTGTAAAATTTTATGTAATGAATTCAGCAAATACTTCCAAACATTGTTAGCCGTTGATTTAAAGAAACAACCAACATGAAATCACTCCCTACTGTAGATATTGGATTCGTAGCATCAGCAGCTCTGAAAGGAATTAAAGACATCAAGATACTTCAATTCAGAGGAGATAGTCCAAAATTCCTAGTTGATCTCTGTGACAAACATTTACAAAGTGTCCTCTCTCCTACAAAGTTGTCAAGGGTGCTAGTTGTCTCTCTCCCGCAGTCATGCTCAATCCATCTGTTAGGACCAATGGGATAACTTCTACATTAGAAGACCTACTAGACAAGAAACAACTATCTAGTGTGTAAGCTGATGTAAAAAGAGACTTGGATTTTGTGTAATCCCTAAGCTCCAAACTAGAGGGATTCAATACATAAATATAAACAAAATCTACAGTTAAAGAAAAATGAAATAGAATATAGAGGAGCGCGCAGAGTGAATATCCTAAAGTTGTGAGTTATAAAAATGCTGGACATTTAGCATGTCCCCAGCGCACGCAACTCACTCTTGTGAGTAGCGGGAAACAACGGTCCACCTTCACAGGTTGCCTAACATATCAATATATAAAAAGTTCGAAGGCTAATCCCTCACACCTTTTCTAGACATAGGGATAATATGGCGTATTTATGTAATAGAATAAATTCAAGTCGTAGAATCTTTTAGATTTAATTAATGCCAAACTTTATTAAATAATAAGCATATTATTTGAAGAGCATTTAATAATTCAGTTATATATATATTATCCAATAAAAACATTGTTCCATAAATATTTACTCTTTTCCTTCTAATCATTACGTTATTTATTATGTACCCTAAACATATTACGCAAATACAAATATTGATGCATAATATTAATTTAATATGACCATACGTCATACAGTAAATGATCTCTCCTAACTAACACATTTTTGATGTTGTTGCGAAAATGCCACATGTTACTAAAAGTTTTAGTTCCATCAAAACTACCTAATACCAATACCATTCAACTTTAGCGCTAATAACCTACTAGCGTAACTCAACATAGCCTTCGCCTATGTCCTAAACAAGGATTATAGTACTATTATAAATATCGAGGATATTTCCTAACATTACCCCTTTAGGTTTGTTTATTTGTTACTATTTTGGCACAAAATAGATATTAACAAAACTATCCTAAAAATAACAATCGAGAAAATATGTAAAAAAAATATAAAGTTAAGTTGATCTATATAATAATCTAGTGCAATACTCCATTCTACTAATATTGAAAATCTCGGCACCATATTTCAAACACTTTCCCACCTTAATGTTTACCAAACCCAAAATGCCACATTTGCAATAGAGACGAAATAAAGTTAATTTTGAAATTTTAGACTTTCAATCATTATGGATAATATTGAAAAGTTCTGATCTAACAACACTCTCAAATTTTCATATTTACTACACTCATCTAACCTAAATACTACTGAGAAAACAAATAAAGTTAATTGGTTGAGTATAATTTTCGCGCATAATGCCTAATATCCATAACACAGAAAATGTCTGACTTTACAATACTCTCATTATAAAGTAAATCAAAAGACGAAGATTTACGCAAATACATTTATAATTAAATTTGATAAAAGATCTAAAAGAGAATTTTGACTAGTTCCCATAATTTATATTTAAAGCGAAATTGAATTTTATTCTTACATTAACATAATATGTCCGTTACGCCGACGCTTAGTCCTACATGGTCGCAGCCAAGTCCAAGAGTGACGTCTTCCTCGACGGATGGTCTTTTATATGGCGCACACTCATCGAACAGGATAGGCACAAAGGAAGGGGCGCGCCGGCAGAAGAACATTCTATATTATTCTGGCAAAGCCTGGCAGTTGCCATCTTCTTCTCGTTTCTTGAAGTTGGGCGGATTGATCATGGTAGTGGTGGTAACGGGCTCTAGTGGCGAGAGGCGGAACTTGGCTCAGTCTTGGCAGTTGTTCGCTTGTGGTTCGTGTAGTCGGATGTTTGTTTGCGCAAGGTGCTCGGCAAGATTAGTGGTATTGGGTAAGTGATGTTTATACTTGACAGTCTCCATTCTGTTGACTTGGAGCAATAATTGCTACATTTGTATCAAAGCAAGAAGTTATTGACTACCTTAAACAATTCACTTCAAGTGATGACCAACATGATAAGTTCTTTATGAATACTTTTTCTAGAGTAAATGCATCCCAGGAAGTACAATATTTCACAATGAAAATTCTTGTTCTCTTCCATAGCAATGCAACCGCTAAGCAAAGTTTTTCTGTGAATAAAGAATGTCTGGAGGGAAACCTACATGAGGACAGCCTTATTGCTCAACTTTTAACTTATGATGCAGTCACTGCAGCCGGGGAACTTCTAAATATGACAATTTCAAAAAAGATTATTCCTGCTGTGAGGGATAAATCAGGAATAAGGAAAAAAGACAAAGATTGAAATAGACTTAAGTAAAAAAAAAGCATATGAATAAATTATAAAATTAGAAGTTAAAAAAGAACAGTTTTGCAGAAAGCAAAGGAAGAGGCATAAGTGTTAGAACATGAAACGCAAATATATGAAAAAGTTTTGTGGTTGAATGAATTTTAACTTTGGACTACATTATAATAAAATATTTTTGTTTCTTAATTTTTAATAATGTTGGTTAACTGCACTTATCTTTATTTCCAAGTAATTTTTATCAACATAATATTTGTTGGTTATTTTTCATTGTAGATTCTGTATCTTTATTACTATATATTTATTAAACAAATTAACTATCAATAATATAACTTGTGGAAAGTATCGACTGTCAAGGGGTGGTGGGGATAATAGTTAGTTTTTGTGGTAGAATACTTTCCCTGGCTGTAATCATCCTGAGAAGTTGCGTCACCAAGGCTGATTACTTGTACCTCTAAAGTTCTATTAGTGAGGTGAAATGACCCACCAATTTTGACAGGAGAGGTATTTTCACAAACCTCTCAGGGTTCTTTTACATGCCACATGGGTTTGAACCCACAAACATCGGTCCTGAGGCAAGCACTTTACCCAAAGACCATCAAGGTCGACGCTGGTATAGGTGATTCAAAAAATGTAATGTGTGAGTGTACGCACGTGTATGGGTTGGATCCACCTTTTTTCAAATCTGAAACTTAATTTGCCATCAAATCTCTAATTAAAATTTGAATTTTAGAAAATATTCTAACCATTAGTGTTTTAACTTTCCCAATAACTAGTATTTTTTCCTTCACTTTTGATTTTGTTTACATTAAATGGTAAATTAATGATCTGGGGTTTGGTTGTTAGGTTTTCCTATCATTATTTTGGTTTTAACCACATGAAACTAATTAATTATTTTTGTAAACTTGTTACAACGAAACATGGGATGATTGTAACGCTCACCTTATGCTGTCCATTTCCGCTTCGCGGAATGTTCGCAATCTGGTGCATTTTTGTCTTGGAGGCCATATATAATAGGAAGTTATGTTTATGTTCTTTCTGCATAAACAAAAAGGTGGATAAGTGTAGGGCCGCAGACTATCTAAGAAAAACACGGGTGTTTTAGTAATGTTTAATGTTTGTATACATGGGGTTGTTAGTTAGTCGGATAATCCCCGTCTTTTTTATATGTTTATATACCTATGATTGTTAGTGGGTCTAGATAGTTTATTGTTACGTTTCATATATCTATATTTGTGTTTATGGTTGTTAGGGAGATAATATATAGTTTATTGTTATGTTTGGCAAATATTAGTTTGTGGGTTCTAAATAGTGGGACCGCGGGCCACCTAGTTCATAAATCTCCCAACGGGGTCTAACTTATTACTTAAATGGTTGGAGTTATTATTGTTGGGCTTGGAAACTTTGTATTCACTTTGATGCTATTGATATGCCCCTCGGCTGTACTAGTTAACTATGGGGTCTTGACTCCTTTGGGCTATGCTAGAGTTTAGGCTGTGCCTGTGCTATTATTTGAGAATTGTAACGTTTAACGTGTGTAAGGAGACCAATTTATCAACAGATCGGGGTCACCCGTTAACTGTGCCGTTTCTAAGGCCTTATTATAAGGCAGCAAATACTTTGTTATGGTTGTATCGCCATGGCATGTATTTGATTGTTACTTCGCCCATCAAGCGCATACTGGCACTTAGTATTGTAATCTTTAATGTTCCGCTCCCTCATTGAGCTGTATTATGTTTGAAGGAATAAAAATTATAACTCTCTTGTTTCTACCTCTGTCCATTATTTGTTTTTGGGATGATGAGGGAGGCTGGTTACATTTTAATACCTTTAAAAAATAATTTAAACTTTAATATCTATTTAAAAAAATGATTATGATTTGAGTCTTGAATCCATGAATATTCCTTGTATGTTCTGTGATTCTGATGCAAAAATGTTTAACTTTGACATACATAGGTCTACCCTGTGAAAAATATTTTACTTTGTCGTGGTTCTCCTAGGGTTGTATATAAAAAAATATATTTTATTTAGCTCAGTTGCACGAGAAACCTTATCTCAGGACCACTGGGTTTAAACACATGATTAGGAAATCCCTTCTCTTTGCCCGTATGTTTGCCGTAGTAATATTACATGAAACAACAAGAAGCTGGTTGATAATTCTTGGGGTAAAACACATAAGAAATGCACTTAAACTTGTATTCTATATACTATTGTAATGTAACAAAATTAATAGTTATGAAATAAAAAAAAAAAGTTATTTGTTTGGTTATTTATGTATTCTGAATTTTAGTCATATAAACTCCTGCCTATGGAGCTCCGATAATTTACATATCTAAGGTAACATAATTTTCTTGAAACAAAGTTAAAATTTGGTGTTTGTAAATTTTATATTAATATGTATAAACTTTGTTTTGTTAACAAGGTATTGATTACTATACAATAATTTCAATTAAAATTAATAAGTAGCCTTACTGCTCATAGTTCCATTCTCTTTTTGGTAAGTTATCTTAGGATATAGTCACTAAGTGACTGATTAAAATGTTGTACCTTTTTTCTCTTTAAGGTTACATATTATATTAATAAAGAACATAGTAATTTTAAACAATTATAGATTTATTATGTAAACAATAAACACAGAATTAAGAAAATACAGTTTAGCAATATATAGGAGTTTTAGAGTAGACTAAGTTTTCCTCCAAAACAATCAGACTCGAGAAATTTATTGTTGGCTATCAGGGCAGTTCAGTCGCCCGGCCAAAGGTCGAAGTATTTCTAAAAGAATAGTAATTAGACAATTAGTTAAATAATAGTATGGGGCAAAATAAACATGTAGGATATCTTCTGTTTCTTCCAGCTAATTGATGGTATGGACCAGGGGCCGTATGCAAGAACGAGTAGGAGAAAAGGCGGAGGACGGTTTGATTTGCTTGCTAGGACGACGCGCGGGGCGCGTGCTTGAGTAATTCCAAAGGTTGGTCCCAACCAGCCTTCTGCTTTACTCCTATCCCTTTATACATAGGGCTGCCCCAGCGCGGCGC
>JBCFYV010003264.1:0-29876 GCA_039000515.1 Timema cristinae
TATGATCCTATTTGTTAACTAAAGTTTTACTAGAGCTTATTTCACGTATTCAAATGTCAAATCATATAAATTATTGATTAATAAATTTATTGATAACTAAAATCTATACATATATTTTAAATAACATTACTAAAATTATAAAAATTCAATAAGATTTGGTTGCAAAAAATAAGTTTATATTATATAAAATCTCATTTCTATGAAAATTGAACTGTATAAACCTCTGTACGAGCCCGGGATTCATTGTTATGCTGTGTTGGACATGCTGGTTGCTATCGCCATAGCTAGTTGGTCACATGACCTCTCCCGACCCTCCTTATAGTCATCATGACCTGGAGATGACATTTGCAACAGGAATCAATCTCTGTCGAGTAGTTTCACCTAGAATATGTCACTATAAATTATTTGATCCATTCACTAACTAGCGTAGAGACCATGTTTAAGCGCAACGTAATTCCCTAGTATTAGCTTAAATTTAACCGAACCATTGATCATTTGTTAATCTTTAGTAGTACTTACATTCACCGAGATAATTAAGAAGTCTAGTTTATATATTCTTAAGGACATTTTTTGAAAGTTTGGCCAGATACGCTGATTACGATACAGTCATAATATGAGTTAAACAACTAACGCAAATCATGGTGAAGTCAAAGTACAAGTGGATCAAAAACCAATAATCATGCTGCAAATAAAGGAAGAGTTGGTAATGTGATGTTATTTTTGCTTAAATATTTACTCTAAATATAAATTTAATAGTCAGTTGACTCAAACTTTCAACTATGTAATAACGTTGACAACTTTACTATTTAATTGTTTGAAATTTCAATCCCAACTCCTAAAGCTTAAAATACTAATTATATATTTGTTTCCAATTGAAATATTAATTTATATATATATATATCTACTTACCTTTATTTCATTGTAATAAATTTTCTTTCTTTATTTTAATTCATTAAATGCCAACCCGCCATGTTTATTACTATTTTTGTAGGTGATTTTTACGCTCTCTGTTTAAAGATTGGTGGATTTCGGAACTATTTCAATCTTGATTTATTTTGTTTCTGAAATTTTATGCGCGAAGTTTAAATCATTTATTTTCCAAGGCCAGAGATTATTTTTTCTAAATAAAAACAAAATAACATGTTTGGGTGATTGTTTTATAAAAAAAAAGAAGAAAAGTTTTTTTTCTTGGTGTGGAAGAAGGACTAAAAATATAATATATAAAGAATTATTCAATTTGGGCTGGTTTTTCAAAAGTGAATATTATATAGCGAGTCATCAATTTCAGCCATGTAAAAGCATGAAAAATAAGATATGATTTTCAGGAAAGGAATATTGGGAGTTTTATGTAGACATGATAAAGAACAAACACAAGAGAAGAATAATACAGATTTACTACCAGTACATGAAATCGTCAGTCTACATTATTGGGTGAGATCAAGCTCATCATTTATATTGATCGGGTTACTAGGAATTTAAAAGACCCTTTATTTGCTTAAGTCATTATAATTCAATGTAAAACTTTTTCCTTTTTTTTCTTTCAACTATTTCTTCACAATACTTTTATTAGTTTAATAATCTAGGAGGCATACCTTATTAGGTAGGATTGGAATCTAACGAAACTTTTTATTTACGTATTTTAGTTATTGATAGAAAAAAAACTTTTTACCACAATCTCCTGACTATATTGGAAAATATAATTATTATGTGAAATATCTTCTTAAGAGTAAAAGAATGATAGACAATATTCACCTCAACGTTCGTTATATTATGAAACCATGATTTTTCTCTATTGTTATAAGAATGCAGGCATAAGTTAACTTATACCAATGAATATCTATTAGGCCTTCTTATGTCATAATTATTATAGTGGAAATCAGATCTGTAAGTTAGTTGAAAAATTATTTTCTGTAGTGACAGAGAAGTTCAAACGTCAAGTGTTATGGCACTGATTTACAATGCTTGGTCTTCATGACCGACGTGCTGTTGGTTTTTCTGTTTGAAACATAACAAACCTCTTGTTATAAGTGAATGGGCCTCTACTTCATTTAAAGTAAAGTAGATACAATAATACGAATACATCCTATGAACTTTTTAAATAAAAGATTGCGATAAAAATAAATTATATTTGAAAATTAGGTTTTATTGGTTTGGGAACATAGTTGCAAATAATCCCCTTTGTGTGGTCTATTATTAAACTTTTTTTAATGTATCCATGAAATTCTTAAAATTTGTGTGGCAATTTCTTACCAATCATACAAAGGTAATAAAAAACCAATTGATTTTTGCCAAAACAAATTTAAATTAAACGATTTTCACACAGAATCTCCCACTTAACAATGGTGTGTTTGATTAACATTGCCGTTCAAAATACAATCCAGAAAAATATATTTTAGTGAATATAAACTTCACCGCGTTATTACTGCCTCTCATAAATATCTCAAGGATTTGATTTTCAAATTTGAAAACAAGAGAGATACAAGTTCAGCCAGCTGTGACTAATGATAATAAACGATTAAAAACACTGAGGTAGTAAAATTTCACTGGGGGAGGGGAGTAAAACCAATTGATGTCCGAAGTCTTACGTGACCATAATAGGGTATCAAGTTATAATAAATTTGCAGTCACGCAATAACAAATAGGGCTGCTGAAGTTTTAAATAAATTAACAAGTAATGTTTTATGTTAGTCCAGCAAATAAAGAGCTCAACATGTCAGCCAAATTGAAACAATATTTGGATCAAGTAGAAGTAGGTAATAATAGGGATGACTAGCAAACTAAATAGAAACTAGAAGAAAAATAATAAAATATTACCTGTGGCTAGTGAGAAGATCTTACTTACAGGTTTTGTGAGTCAATCAAAAGTTTGTAGATTAAAAATACGTAGAGATCCATAGTCAAACAGAAATATTGCAGTTATCCTTTCAAGGAATGGCGAGAGAGGATAATTTTTTATTTGTAGACTAGCATTTGGTCACCAATCGTTACTTTATTAGTCTTAATAATTGTCTACTTATAGCGTTGCTTGAGAGTATATAGATAATTAATTATTTTTGTGAGCTTAGATACGTTGTGGAAAAGTTTTAATTAATTTATCTCACTTGAGGTGGTTATAGTGCACGTTGGTAAAGTTTGCTTTGAGTCCAGAGCTAGCAGGGGATCCATTTAAAAATGCCCTGGAGACCGAATTTCAATTTAAGAAAGATATGTTGAACGAGGATGAGAGTCCATTAGTTGAGATTTTCTTCCAATTTAGTCGTTAGTGATAAAGTCTTCCAGGGTCAATATATTTTCTTCAAACACTCAGACTATATGATATTTGGCTGTCTTGATAACCCATTGCCATAATACAGATGGATGAGGAGCTGCAATTTTGAAAATACAATCGAATGGAGTATTTGAGGGCCAATTGGCTAATATATTATTGAGTCCTTGATTGATTGATAAAATTACGAACTACTCTCCTCATTTGACAAGATGATCAAAACAAAGTTTATGTGAAAGTCAGATTATAGATCTATACACTAACTTCTTTATGACTTTAAGAAGGTGAGGGCGACGATGAAGGCATAAGAGAATAAGTAAGTGACAGCCTCAATGTGTGGAGTCTTCCTAAAAACGCTTACGCATTATTGATAGTATTATTCTGCGAGCAGAGAGAATCCAAAATTTCTTGCAAATTGTGTTTTTTATGAACTTATTACCGACGTGTCACGACCGTTTTGGTCAATAATTAGATTTAATACATTATTAAATTTTGGCAGAAGAATAGTCTGCTTAGTGTCATTTGGAAGGTTAAAATGTAATAGCCACACTTTGATCTGGATTAACCTGTACTCATTTAAAAACTTTAAGAGACGCTGAAGCCGTTGAAAAAAGTTTTATCATATGGAGAGCTCTGAGATCTTCTAAAGAATACGCAGTTGTATTGCAAACTGTCCTTGTATGGAAAAATTAACAATATATCCAAAACAAGATCTTTAGTGTAGTACTAATCAAAGTTTATATCCTAAACCACTTCTAATAAAAAACGTAATAAGAATTAAATGAATATGACAAACAACTTACATTATTCATAAGTTCCTACAGTCATCCAAAATCGAAGATTAAAGATCACACTCTGTTCGTGGCATATATCTATAACATTAGCAATGCTAGCTTACATCAATACTACCCGCCCCGAATAAAATCAATACATATAAGCATCCTGCAATATCAACAAATTTCAAAACTTACTATGTCTAAAATATGTTCTTTACTCACTAATTTTATATTCTGGCTTAGCACGAGTTCCATGACCGACTATTTCGAACTGAATTCTATGATGAAGTGAAGACTGAATAAGCTATGAAAGGTGCATCGACGAGTCACTCCAATAAAGTTATCTAGGCCTACGTTGATTGGCCTAGCCAGTCGACAGACAACCTAAAGCGACCTTCATTGCCAACTCACTAGATTTCCGGAATGACATGTCTATATGATAACGGTTGTTAACATGAGAATCATGCTGCTAGCACGTGTTTGCAACGTGGCATTATACTTTTAATATGAAGATTTACCCCCACCCTACCCCCTTATATTCATCAACTATAACAATAAAAGCTGGTGTTTAGTTAACATTGTACTATTTATTCTGACACAACCACGAGAGATTTTAGTCTGGACTTGGACATAATCGATCAAGGATAGAAAAATATAAATTATTAATATTTTGTTAAATATTTAATTATAAACGACCTATTATGGGTTTGGGTGTTCGAACACTTAGTTAATTATGTTATTAAAATCGTTCTGTGAAGGTATCAGTAATTTATTCAAAAAAGAATTATTTTGGAAAGTAAAATTGTTTTATGGAACACTTAATGTTTCTTTTTGCCGCTAGTATCTTTGTAATATTTAAACTTATTAGTAGGTAGCCACTTTTTGATTCATTTTCTTGCTTGGAATATTTAGTTTAAATATACATTTTATTGCATTTGTGCTTAACAAATTTTATTTAATTTTAAATATGATAGTGTTTAATTTATAGATACAATTTTGTAGACGTATTTTGTTTGAAGAAATTATAAAAGTAATTTTTTTTTGTTGCTCTGTAAGTTATAACTTTAGCAATAACCCATTCTTAGAGTGAGCAATTACCAGTATTCTGATATGATATTGCTTTGTTTTCTATTATATTGTTAAATATTAACAATTGAAAACCTTCTCGAGTACCTCAAAATTGGTGGAAGTAATAGTCACACAGATGTTTGAGTTATGTCGGGAAGTCAAACCTTTGTGTAATTTATTCTTATCAGATTTTATATTTGAATTTAAATTTAATCTTAAAATTTAATGGTTTAATCTGTTTGTTTAGTCGTAATTCACAATGGTGATTCACGTGCTTCATTAACCGTGTAGAGGAGCTCTTTATTGTAATAGTAAGTACTAAAAGGCTTAATGGTTTAACCTGTTTGTTTAGGTGGAATTCACAATAGTGATTCAGGGGCTTGGATAACCGTGTATAAGTGCTTTATAGGCTCTATAATATTCCAATAATGTAAATACCTTATACCTTTATATTTCAAACTCTTTAAGCTTGTTTTTATTATATTAACGATTTTCGAAAATTATTGGATCTCTTCCAGGCTAATTTCTATAAATAAATAATTTATGATACAACTCTTTTGTTTCGAACGTAGTCATCTTCCAGGACTACTATTACTTTAGATTGTGAAATATGTCCTCAAATGTACTGCGCAAGCACAGTCTATGCCATATTTTTTTTAAACACTACTCAGTTCGCCTTGTGAGGCCATGTATTATTTATTTACCTTTGTTGTCTTAATTTGAATAAATAATTCAATTTTTTCTTAAACTTGCAAGTGCTCCTTTTGTTGTTACATTAAATTCCTTATAGATTACAGCCTCCCTCTTCCCGGCTATTGTGCCTCTAATGGTTAGAGTTGGAGGTGGTGGACGTATATATGCTACTTTTTATCAGCGGGGAAATAAGGTGGGGAGGAATCACAGGATACAACGTTCATGATGTGATCATCAGTAACGAATTACGAGCACTAAGCAATTTGACGTATTCGCTATACGTCTATAGTTTGTGGCTTTATGAAGAAGGGGAAATATTGGGTGAGGAACAACCATCATTTTCTTACTCTTACACCAGCACAGTTTATACTCTTAGCACAGCGTCCAGGAGAGATGGGGTGGGGGTTTTGAGAGTAGCCTCGTGGCACACAGTTCAAATTTGGTTGACCACTTGGTAGTAGTGACGCGGTTTGTTGTTGTCAGTTGATCGGGCACATCATCTGCTTCAATAGGGTAAGTCATGCAGTGAAATTTGGTGGCAGGGAGTTGTATACGTGTTGTACCGCATCAACGGTACAATATTTAGGATAGTTTGGAATATTTTATTTACCCTTAAAACGTTATATGCACAAGCTTAACAATATTTTGAATCACGAGATGAGCGAACTTTTTGTATATCCATTGGAAAGTTGGAGCTTTAAACCTACATGCAAGCATAGATGGTAACAGTTTCCGGAATCGTGTGCAGTATTTTTTTCGACATGTTACCGGGTTCTACTAATTCTCTTATCCAGGGGATAGGAAGCAAGCTGATTGACCCAAAAGAGTCTCACCAACGTGGGGATGGGGTTTTGAAAGAAAAGTGTCGATACTTTACTAATTTCAAGTATCGGGAGAAAAATATCGATAAGTAATTTTATCATCAACCGATTATCGATAGTAGTATGTATTAATATCGATATGATAAGCAAAATGAAAATCAGAATGTAAACATTTAATTATTTTAAACACAACATATTTCTGATGTTTTTCTCTTTATACTTAGATTTTTTTTACTTTAATATTCAAAACGTTTTAACTATAATAGTAAATTTCCTCATTCTTATATTATACCACTTAATATAAGAATAATTTAATAACAAAGGTGCAAAATAAGGCCTACTTATGTGATTAGATTGTTTCCAAATTAAGTAGCAGGATATTTAAAATAGCCAATCAGAGGTGTTCCATAACTATGCATAACATATAAATAAATATTTATTTTGTACGATAACGATCCGAGATCGTGGTGTAACAACCTATATAAATAGAGGTATCAAAACAAAATATCGAATAAAACGCATTCGTATTGGAAGAATAATATATAAATTAGTAAAATTTCGATACTTCTTACGCGCCACTACACCAACACCTGAGTTTCACTCGTATAATCGTGAGGTTAAACGCCAGGCTTGGATTCACAACCGGGAGGAAATGAATAAGGTGCACTATGGGCTTATAATTGCGCTGGAGCATATTTGCTCCCGTTAGTGAATCCAGGCCCAGTGGTTCATGGAAAGATCTAACCTAGTCTCCTGTAGAATAATGTGGCTTCGCATGCATATATACACTGTTTTAGATTTAAACGTCTTTATTTAATTTAGTTCACTAATATCCTTTTTATTAAGGGTTTTCTTCATGATATACGACAAACTTCACTTTAGGCAGAGGTATTCAACCCTTTTATTTTGGTTAGCCTTAGCCTAACCTCAGATATAATTATTTATCTTCAACTTTGTACGCCAATGATGGTGATACAAAGGGTAAATTATACAATATACATTTACGAGTATATTAATAAATCAAAGAGTCAGACAGTCTTTCATGAGAACTGTACAATAATTATCTACCACACGTAAAGGTCTGAAATTAAAACATTAGTAGCCATTGTTCAGAAACATATGTACATCAAAGGCAAAATTTTGATAAGATTTTTTTATTAATAAAAAACAAAAAAATAAAAAAATATTAGTGCCGTGAGAAAACTTTACTACCACATTTCATACAATTTATAATTTAGATTGTTGGCCATGGATGTTTGTTTGCCATGATAGTAAACAAAAGTGTTTGGTGTCAGCTACAACAAACAATCTCCTTCTCAAGTATCCATGATATATTAATTTGTAAAATGGGTTGATTTATTTCTAATAAATATATTTATATTTTATTCCATGTTTTTACCGTTGAACCTTTTTACCCTATACCCTTTAAGCTCCTTAACTTTTTACCTTTAAACCCTACATCCTTTATATCCTAGATCCTTCATAACCTACACCCTTCATACCCTACACCCTTTATAAACTATAGCCTTTACACACATCCTTAACACCCTACACACTTTAAAACCTACATCCTTTATAGCCTACTCTAGATCCTTCATACCCTGCACCCTTTATACCATATATCATTTATACCCTACACCTTTATAACCTACACCCTTTAAACCATACATAATCTATACCCTACACCCTTTATAACTTACACCCTTTACACCATACATGATGTTTACCCTACACCCTTTATACTCTACACCCTTGATACACTACACCCTTTATAACTTACACCCTTCATCCTTTATACCCTAGAGCATGGGTTCCCAACCTTTTGTGGCCCATCTCCCCTTTCTGGAGGTTGACTAACACCTATCGCCCCTTTTCACTTTCATTGTATGCCTAATTTTAATTTGAAGTAAGGTGTAAATAATAAAGCAGTTTTATTATTATAAATAATTTTACTACCGTATATAAAAACAACCAAAGCAGTTTTATCCGGTCACTCTTGAATTTAAAGAAAAAAAATGTACATTTTTACAGATTTTTTTAAATAACAAAGAAGTGAAATAATTAACTAAGATCATTGATGTACATTTAAAAAACAGGAGTACATGTTTTCATTTTTAATTGAATCTGGAAAAATTAAGAAAGTTGACAGTTAAAATTTGAAAAAATAAATGAAAGTTTGAAAATTTGTTATTGTTTTATTTTACCTTTTCAATGTCTGCCTTGTGCTTGGTGTATTTCAGTTAAAGCTTGAATATCCGGCTTTATGTTCGTCAATTCAGGTGCAAGTCTCCTTTCAGGCAAATGTCCAACTTATTTCTTTGTTTTGTGAGGAGTTGGACAACAGAACTAAATCCTTTTTCAACTAATATGTTGACAGGAACGAGATGAGAAGTGGTTCAGTTTTCCCCCACAGTTGTGGATAAGTGTCCATAATCTTCACCCAGCCTAACTCGTAACCCTCTGCTTGAAAATGATTTTCGCCTCACAGTCATAATTCAGATCTAGAAACTCTGTCTGCAAAGAGTTATCAAGCTTATCCACAGCTTCAAACGAGAATGGATCTAGAATCCAATCAGGAATTTGTAACTTGGTCAAATCTTCGAATCTTAATTCCATGTCAGTTTTTAACTGGTCAAGGTGATCAGTAAAAATTAGGATTTTGTCTTCTGGGAGTTCAGGAGTCCTGTTAGCTGACACTGAACACTTTTTAAGGGTCGGAAACTGAATCAGCTCTTTACGGCCAATATTTACCTTGTGAATATCAAACTTGGCGATGAATGATGAAATAATTCCTTAGGTCTTGATAAGGTTCATCTTGTTTCCTTGAAGCCTTATATTGACTTCGTTCATTTTTCAAAAATATCTGTAAGGTACGCAAGTTGCAACTTGCATTGCTTCAAATTCTCACTTAAAACAGGATCAGACGTGTCGAGAAAGTCAGTAACCGTGTCAAATAATTTGAAGAAACGGTGCAAACAGTTTCCTTTGGAAAGCCACCTCACGGCCGTATGTAGAAGCAAGCGTTCGAATTCCTCATCATTTTCATCGCAAAGTTGTCGGAACAGACGGTCATTGAGGGAATTAGCTTTAATCTTGTTGACACCAGTAATGACCCGTTTTAGGGTTTCATGCAGGACACCAATCAATTTTTTCACAGCTAAGGGTTGACATGAATGACACAGTGAATAGTGATGACCTCTGGCACTTCCTTCTTAAGTTGGGCTAGAAACCCAGCATGACGACCTGACATGGCAGGAGCACCGTCTGTTGCGCAAGCACTCAAGTTTGTTAGGGGAATCTCTTTTTCCTCAAAATAATCTTGTACCACTTTAAAAATCGATGATCCCTTCGTATCAGTGATCAAAGTTCTAGCAAACAGCATTTCCTCGCTAATTTACTTTTGTTCATTGATAAACCTCACATAAGCTAATAAAATTGCTTTGTTATCAATCACAGTTGATTCATCAATCTGCAATGCAAATTTACTTTTTTTTCAACAAATTGGTGAGTTTGGATTCAACGTCTGTGACCATTTCGTCAATTCGCCTGGAAACAGTATTATTGCTCAAAGGAACCAATTGACTTATCTTATTACTAGGGCCCTCACCTAGTATGATTTCAACAATTTTTTTGGTAGCCGTAAAACAAGAGTTTCGCCAATTGTGTGAGGTTTACCACATTTAGCGATCAATAAAGACACCTCGTAAGAAGCAAGAAGACCTTTGTCAAGATCGGTTGCTAGTTTTTTAAATAATTCACTCACATTAGGCCGTTTAACAGCTTTAGCTTTGAGGTGTAGAAAATAACTAAGTTCTTTACTCATTTATCACTGTGTACTCTTGATAAATGATCTTTCATTCGCGAAGGCTTCATGGCTTCATTACTAGTAAATGTTTTATTGCACAAAAACAATGTGGAAACTGCACATTTTGCGGTGACGTGATAAAACCGAATTTTAAATACTCAGCTGAGTATTGACGACACTTCTTCTTTTTTGAATCCATTGTGCATGAACTTCTACACTTCAAAACAAACGCACAAAAACAGAAAAGACACGCACAAAAACTCATGGTGAGGCACACAAAGGCTAGTGAAGACTGAAGACGAATGTAGGTCAATGGCAAGTGTATTGTGTTGGCAGGAGGGGGAGGGGGTTGAGTCACCAGTCGGCCGCACTGAACAACAACAGGTGGGGGACTGTGAAGAGGGGTGAGTGCAGTGAACTCACCAGCTGAGAATAGCCAGTGACTCGTGCTACCCGGCAACTTCTACTGTACAGTACTATTTTAATTTTTCCCCCTTTGAATACTCATCGCCCCCAAATCCCCCCACTTATTTATTGCCCCCCTGATAACCCAAATCGCCCACTTGGGGGCGATCGCCCCCACGTTGGGGACCACTGCCCTAGATCCTTCATACACTACATCCTTTATAACGCACACCCTTTAAACCCACATTCTTATACACTAGATCCTTCATACCATTCACCCTTTATAACCCATGCCCTTTACACCCTACATTATTTACATCCTACACCCTTTATTACCTTTTTACCCCTTTTTACAACATCTTAAAATTTTACCCTTTTTACCTTTAAATATTTATCCGGGGCTAAGCTTGGTAATTAATGTGAAATAGGGTAAAAAAGGAGCAAATGCCATAAATGGTAAAAATGTTAAATGTAAATGTAATCATAAAGAGCAAAAAAACCAAACTGCCACAGCTCAGCTGAACCACTTACCGGCCAAGTGGTGTAGGAGTCAGTGCACCTGGCTACGAACTTAGGGGTCCCGGGCTCGATTCACTTCAGATACCTTGAACATTTTTCTCTGAAGGAGAGTTATCCTAACGGTCACCTGGGGTTGGTAAATTAGACTGAAGTTAAGTTTAAGATCACTAATATCTCCACAGCTATATAATAACTATCATCACATCATTTCATGGTAGGTACGAGTAGACAACCTCCATAGGTGTACCCTGGGCAGCGTTCCTTACTACCAGAGCAGCGAATAGCTTATATACAGGTGACCGAACTGGATTTCCTGATTCTCCTGGCCAGTAGTGCAAAAAACAAACAAAATCTTAACCGCTAGCTTCAATGCACTTATCGCCCACTATTTTATTTAGCTATGTTAGTCTGGGTTCGAACACATGCCTTGAGTACTTCATTAAATACAAATTTATTATTATACTGGAGGGGGAACAAATCTCCATCTCTGCAGTTGTAAAAACAGTTCAAATAATCTCTAAGCGGTATATTTTGTAAAACTTGTATAATTATATATATTTTGCTACCTGCAAAGATTTGTTTAGCTCCAACAAGATGAGTATACTTGTATTTATTTTTATTTGTGTGGTTAGTAAGTTTTAAAACAAGCGTTATTTAACTTCGTAATATATGAGATTAGGATAAAGATGTTAATACAAATGAGGTGCACCCGCTTTTAATTTATAGAAGGTATGGTAAAAACTGTGATAACCCACATTTGTAAAATCAAATCCTGCTGTGATTCAAATCTAGTACCAAGGACATTTTCAAAATGATTTATCACTCCCCCTCCTCGAAAATACGTGGTAGTTTAAAATACAAATCGCATGGACAGGTATTTAGACTATATTTCTCAGCGCCCATCGAAATATTAGATTATCTTGATAAAACCAAAGCCACGCGTGGGGGTATAATTATTAAATTCGACCATATAAACCAAGATTGCTATTATAATCAGGGAAGAGTTTTAAAGTATTCCATGAGCTTCAAAAGATCAAGTACAACTTGATTGCCTAAATAGGGAAAGTATGTGGTTTCCTTTCTTTCAAGGTCCGTATGTTGTCGATATTCGTCCATCAACAAATTTTAATATTTTATAATTACTGCCCTAAAATCCACTTAGTCATTCATCCTCCTATTGCCAACTTTACTTTACTGGACTAAATTTCAATATCCGTCAGCAATATCCCTTAATAACCAAAATTTCATCAAAAAAATAAAATATAAAGCATTATAGTTTTCCTCCAAGGTGTGATGAAGACATATAGATTGAAGTTAAATAAGGTTTGCTGTACAAATCAGCGATTATTAAAAATCTACAAGTTTATTTTATATTTATATAAATTAAATTGAGTTTATAGTCGCATCACTTGATTTTAAATGTTACTAAAAGAATAACCCAAATGCTTTACAGGTATTTTAGTTGAGGAAGTAAAACCTCTTTGGTAGCAAATTCGTTCTTTCCTTTTTTCTAAAAAAAAAAATATATAAACTATAATTATTTTAGAAAACCAATTCAATATCTTGTCCATAACATAAAGCATACCAATCCAAAATATTTTAAACACAAGAGATAATAGGTTTAATTTGAAATATCTAAATTCGTTTTTTATGATTGTGAATGGACATTTAATTATAATGATTTTGGACTCAATAATTTTCTAAAATCTTAAATAAAAAGCATTAAAATATATTAAATAAACTACTATCAGTTTTAATAAAAATACTTTGAGCATTTTACAAAGAGTTAGATTGAATGTTTGCACAAAGATAAAAAAACAATTACTCAATAATTTAAAAAGTGTTTAATTTAACAAAATGTATCATTGATTCGATAATTTAAAACAAGTTTGAACATTTAAACAAAAATTTAAATATGCATAGTTATTCATGTATATTTTTACTAAGAAATTTAATAAAATACCAACACAATTTTAACATCTAGGGTTTTATTTTAAAAAACCATTTAAAGTTCAAATTAAAATAGTCTGTTTGTCATTAAAATCATCTACTTGTGAAATGTTTTGAAAACATTATGTTTCCGAATCAAATTTCTAATGCGAACGCAAAGTCTTCCTATACAGGTCTAGTTTTTATTTTGCAAATGTTTTCAGTAGAGGGAAAAGCACTCATTTCTCCAAACCACCACTCCAAGTAGTCACTTTTTGAAATCAGCTCCTCATAGCTTGGCATTTCGCGGACCGGCAGTTTATTTTCCTTGATCTTATTCCTTGGATGATTGGTTTTATCTTCATGAGCTGGAATTTTTGTTCTATCGAAAAGGTGCGGGTTCATGATTTTATTACTTTTGTTGAAACCAGTTTCCAAATATTGCTTAAATGTCATGATCATGTCTAGATCTTCTGTTAAATGGGACGTTTTAAATTTTGAAATATTGGATGATTTGTTGAATTGAGACCTCTGTACAACTGGTGGGGCAACAGAAGTTTCATCCTTGCAGACTTCCTCATCTGAGGGAAAAGCATTAATTTCTACAGGGCACCCCTTCAACTGGTAATTTTTGGAAATAAGCTCGTCATAGCATGGGATTTTGTGGACCGACATTTTATTTTCCTTGATATTTTTCCTTTGGTGGTTAGTAGCATCTTTATGAGCTTGATTTGTTTTTCTATCATAAAGATGCGGGTTCATGACTGTATTAATTTTGTTGAGACCAGTTTTCAAATAGTTTTCAAATGTCATTATTATTTCTGGATCTTCTGCCAAATGTAAGGTTTTCAATTTTGACTTGTCACCTAGTTTTTTGAATTGATGTGCCTGAACAACTGTTTGTTTTTGTGTGTGTTGAGTCGTTGCCATGATGTTCTTGGCCAACTCCTTTGTGGACTCTGGCCACGGCCATTTCCTGCCCTGAATAACACAATATCACAGCTTAGAATTAATAACTTTGTTAGTAATACAATATAAACCGACATGGATTAAAAGCCGGGAACTTTGATATGCCAAGATAATGTTCTACCAGTTTAATGCAGGTCACTTAAATTGATATTATTTGATTATCATGACTCGCGAGGTCTGGTTTCAAGCCCCTGTTTAAGACACAAATTTCAAAAGTATAAATATTATATATTTAAAATCTCGCTATATTGTTATTTGTGTAATTTCTTTGATCATCCTCAGATTCCCAAACTATTAATTAGTACTAATATTGGACGGTAGAGCACACTAAGATCTAAAATTGAAATGATGACTATTGTTATAACAAGGTTCTATCAATTGGGACTTCCAGAATATCACTGTTTCATTCAATCTTACTAGAATTCTTTATAAATTATCAATAAAATAAAAATATATTGGTTTGTGAGATTTCTACAGAAAATACTTGTGCTTATTAACTGAATACCTTGACCAGGTGGCAGAATGTTTTTAGATTGATTGTGACTTTCTCCGTAAGTTTGTGGGTCACCTTTACTCCTGATATTTTTGGTGATGGTTTCCCGTAATGGCACGGATAATCTTATCTAAAACTATCGTGCGTTATACTTTCTCTTATATAAATCTCTTAAATCTCAGCTTCCTTCAGTAAACCTTAATCGTCATTCACAATGAAGTAAATATGATTGGTATTTGTTGCCAGGAGACGACATAATGTGTTTCATACATTGTAGTGTTAGTTTCCTTGAATACAAATTGTTGGACCTTTCATTATTTAACTAGCTACCGGTATAGAGTTTATACTCATATTATATTAATTACGTTATTTGGGCAAGGATATGGAAGGTATAATTGAGAATAAATGTACCCGGATTATCTTGGTGGTACAATAGTACAATGTTTAGTAAAAACCTAACTCCAATATTCCAGCCGGGATTTTAATCACAACCTTGCTGTTACTGGCAAACTAAACTAAATGAGGTTTATATTTTGATCACGTGTCTATAGGCGCTTGTAGTTTATAACAATTATTAAAATATTTTTGACCATTCAACATTTATTTTAGAATGTTTCCTCTAAAATATCTCTCTCTCTCTTTTCACCTCTGGTTAAATAAATTTTCTCTATTTTTGTTTCATTTTACACTCTTTCTTTGTTTTTTCAATCTCTTCATTTACTTATTTAGTTATCTTTTCAATTTATCTATATATATCTCGCTCCTCTTTTAAATCTCTTGCATCACCCTCTTTCCATTTCATTTATTCTATATTTCTTGGTCATATCGTTCTTCCGTGAGTGCTGTAACGTTTTCATTCTTAGCAAGTATAGTTTCTTTACGCTCTTAGGCCCTGGCATTCCTACTTTACTTCTTATTACAATATTTCTTCCTTTTTATTTTAGCACTGCATTTTACTACCTATTTGGGCTATACGATTTTGCCCTTATTACGCTAATGGTTTTAAGAATTAGAAAGATTATATTTAGATTATGTGTACCCGCATTTACGTAGATAGAGTGTGGATACCAACCTCAGTACACCCGACCAAGATTCAAACCTTGATTTCTTAGTCATCAGCAGTGTAGTAACTTATACTTCGATAATGAAACCTTAAACCATGCGGCTACTGAAGCGGGTCATATCGCTATATTAGTCCTTGTATGACATTTAAAAAAAGGTTCTTAGACTTTCGATGTTTGCAAGAACTCGTCAACAAATCACACCGACTAGTAGATAAATCAAATCTTGTCTTAGTGGGGGTAGAATCTCCAGAAGACAAAGAGGTTACTGCTGTCTTCATTTCATGATTTTTAAAATAATTTAATTGTCTTGTATTCTTGACATTAAAATAAAGCTCTGCATACATTATACCATTCCTGATTATACCCTCCAAATACAAGTGGAGTAACTCCAACACACATTTATTAAAACTCTCATTGGTATTAGTTATTATTTGGACACGAATATACTTTTTCAGTAATTTTTTGTCACTAAATTCTCTATCAATCATTATAGCACTATAAATACACTATAAACAAATAGGAAACATAATATTACAGAATACATTGTATCAAGACTGGGAATGTAGTCGTAAGCTAGGCAGCCGTCCTAGGTTAAAACTATTCATAGTTTCAATTATGCAATTCTGTAGCCTCACATTCTTAGTTTTAAGTGTACACTCTGTTAAACATATTGTTGAATCCCAACAGCAATATGCATTTTATGTATTTCTTTCTATAACAAAGTCCTGCTATATTTTGGGGAAAAGAGGAATTTATAAAAGAGCTAATATAGAAAACTCTTTAACATGTTAGAAATGAATAAATAATTTTTCTTAAAATAGTTGAACTTTTTAATATATTACATTAGGATATCGTTATTGTCTTGAATTACTTGACCTCGTTACTGTCTTGAAATAGTTGACCTCATCACTGTATTAAATTAGGTGACTCACTACTTTTGTGCGTATAACCCGAACGGGTAGTAAGGCGCGTGCTAATATAATAATAATATCACTACTTTTTTATTATTATCTTACTTCCTGTTTGGGTTATACGCTTTAAGTTCTAATTTCGCTAATGGATCACTAATTGGGAAGGTTGAATTAGAGTAAGTGAACCCGCATTTGCGTGGAGGTAGAGTGGAAAACTATTCGGGGAAAAAACCACCCCCAGTTCACCCGACCGAGATTCGAACCTCGATCTGCCCGTCCTCAGCAGTCGATCTCAACATTACTAGCGCATCAGCCAACTACGCTACCGAGGCGTATTAACCACACCACTGTATTAAATTAGGTGACCTTTTTGATGTATTAAATTAGTTGACATTGTTAATGTAGTGGATTAGGCGACCTCGTTACTGTATTGAATTAGGTGACCTTTTTAATATAATAAATTAGTTGACATCATTACAGTATTTAATTAGGTGACCTAACTACTTTATTGAATTAGGTGACGTTTTTAATGTTTTAAATTAGTTGACATCGTTATTGTATTGAAATATGTGACCTCGTTACAGTATTGAATTAGATGACCTTTTTAATGTATTATATTAGTTGACATCGTTACTGTATTGAACTAGGTGACCTTTTTAAAGTATTAAATTAGTTGACATCGTTACTCTATTGAATTAGGTGACCTTTTTAATGTTTTAAATTAGTTGACATCGTTACTGTATTTAATCAGGTGACATCGTTAATGTATTGAATTAGGTGACCTCGCTACTTTATTGAATTAGGCGACCTTTATAATGTTTTAAATTAGTTTACGTCGTTATTGTATTGAAATAATATGTGACCTCGTTACAGTATTGAATTAGATGACCTTTTTAATGTATTACATTAGTTGACATTGATACTGTATTGAATTAGGTGACCTCGCTATTTTATTGAATTAGGTGACCTTTTTAATGTTTTAAATTAGTTGACTTCACTACTTTATTGAATTAGGTGAGGTTTTTAAAGTGTTAAATTAGTTGACATCATTACTGAATTGAATTAGGTGACCTCTTTACTGTATTAATTTAGGTGATCTTGTTACTGTATTGAATTAGGTGAGCTTTTTATTATAGTATATTAGTTGACATCGTTACTGTATTGAATTAGGTGACCTTTTTAATATATTATATTAGTTGACATTGTTACTGTATTGAATTAGGTGACCTTTTTTACTGTATTAAATTAGTTGACATCGTTATTTTATTAAATTAGTTGACCTTTTTAATGTTTTAAACTAGTTGACATCGTTACTGTATTGAATTAGGCGACCTCTTTACTGCATTGAATTAGGTGACCTTTTTAATGTATAAAATTAGTTGACATCGTTAATGTATTGAATTAGGTGACCTCGTTAATGCATTGAATTAGGTGACCTTTTTAATGTATTAAATTAGTTGACATCGTTAATGTATTGAATTAGGTGACCTCGTTACTGCATTGAATTAGGTGACCTTTTTAATGTATTAAATTAGTTGACATCGTTAATGTATTGAATTAGGTGACCTCGTTACTGCATTGAATTAGGTGACCTTTTTAATGTATTAAATTAGTTGACATCGTTAATGTATTGAATTAGGTGACCTCGTTACTGCATTGAATTAGATGACCTCTTTAATGTATTAAATTAGTTGACTTGTTAATGTATTGAATTAGGTGACCTAGTTACTGTATTAATTTATGTTATTTATTTTGATGTATTTAGGTTCCCAAGTTGTTTTATTGAAGTAGTTTCACCTGTTAGTATCTTGAAATAGTTAGGTTCCCATATTTTTATATTGAAGTAGTTGAACTAGTTATTCTTATTAAATAGTTAAATCTCCTAGTTATTATTTTGATGTACAGTACCTTCGTCGGGAATTCTCTTGAAATAGGTAAGCTCCCTAGATGTAATATTGATATATAATTACTGTAGTTATTCTCTTGAAATATTAAGATTAATTGTAGTTATATTGTGGTAGAACCTTTTTTTAAAAGTATTTAGGTTCGCTATCTGTAATTATGCGGTAGTTGCAATAATTTTTAAGCTTGTTCTGTTAATTACTTTTTTTTAAATTCATATTAAATAAATCAATTTTCAAAGGCTATCTCCTCCTTTAAAGACAAATGGAATTTGTATAAACCTTTACAAAAAAAAAACAAAAAAAAAAACACCCAAATACATTGGTAAAATGTATTTTCCTCTCTTGATTAATGCAGAATCTTGCATTTCTTGCAGAATCTCTGCTAACCGCTCCATCCAACTATCTGCTGACATTTCCTTCCTTTTTCTCATTCAACGTGATCTCCTGACAAGTTAAAGATGGATTACCCTTAAGCTGTCAGCCTCAGGTAATGATAAATAGATTGACCGACGATGTTTGAAATGCATAAACTCATATTAGTCTCTTAACTATTCAAAATGGCTTTATGAATCTGTACTTAGCTTAAATTATTTAATGTGTGGTGGAAGGGGACGCGAGAAAGGACCAATGTTTTTTTATTTTTTATGGAAAAACATTGTTTGGCTAAAATAAATAAAATATTTCTCCAGTAAAAATAAATAGTTCAATTTCCTTGGCATGTTTAAATCAACAGTTGTTGAATATCATTCAGGAGCATGGCATCATTAGATCAAAAACTTTTTAAAAGTAATAAAAAAGTTGTCATTAAATTCAAAGACATACTTGACAGATATTCAAGAAATTTTGAGTTGATAATTCGAAGAAAATTAAATTCTATATTTGTACTAGATCAATATTTTTATTTTATTTTGGCCAAACAAATATTTTGCTATAAAAACTGCAAAATCACCAGCCTTTTCTCGCATACTTTCCAACCTACCTTAAGACACAAATATTTATCTATTTTTCATAGCGCAGATGTTCAAAGTGTGTGTCACCCCATTTCACTCTCAAAATTAGTTCTTATTTCTGTACGCCATTTGTTGTGGCACCGGTTCAAGTCTCAGTGACATTACCGGCTTATCGCACAAATTAAATCGTTCTTGGATCTAGTGTGTTTCTTAATGGTCGACACTTGAATTTTTATATTGTATTCAGTTGCCAGATAGTTAGATCCCTCAAATATAATGTTTTGTAACAAACAAATAAAGGGTTATAATGGATTTTATACCAAATAGAGCTAGTGTTGCCATCTGTTAGACAATCATGATACTTTTACAATAAACTTGAAATTATAGTTAAAAGAGGTTTCTAGCATGTTTAAATTATTATACTAGGGTTCCAAGTTTGGGGAGGCACATATTAAAAAAAAAATTTAATCATAAAATTTTCTCATAAGTAATATTTTCTATTGCACTAAAGTGAGGGCATTAAAACAACTAATTATGTCTCAAATTTTCATTGTATTATCATATGTTTCTTTTTAACTACAAATATTTTTACTAAATGCTCCCCAAATTAGGCGACTTTCCTCTACGATTGAAATTATATTAGAGCGCTGGGATTCATTTTTTTAGCACTGCGTCTTAATAAACTTTCAGGTTATACGCTTATGTACTAATTAAACTAATGGTTTTGGGATTAGAAAGGTTATATTTAAGATCGTGTAACCACATTTGTGTGGAAGGAGAGTGTAAAGCAATTTTGAAAAAAACACCCTTTGTACACATGACCAAGATTATAACATTGATCTCCTCGTCATCAGCAGTCTAGTCTACTTCAAGAGAAGCGCGTTAGACCACGTTGCAACTGAAATGGGTATTCATTTATTACATTTATTCTTAGATTATATCATAAAACTGAAGCCCAGAGATTATTACTGGGGTAGTTACTAACACCTCTCCTTACCTCTTGAATTTATTCATTCTGAGTGCCTACAGCACTTACGCACCTTTTGACTATAAAAAAAACTAGTGCCCTTTCCAACCTAAGTCCTGGGGTTGATCGACTAAGACATCACGGCTCTCAGGGAAAGATAAACTAATTATAATATAGTCGGGTATCTTTGCTCTTCAAAAGTATATATTATGGATGCCAAGATCTCCGTTTTATCCCGATTTCAACAATAGATAGTTTCCAGTAAATTATATGGACCATCCGTTACCTTAGCTCAGTCGGTAGCGTGTCTGTCTACTTAGATAAGAGTCCCGGGTTTGATTCTTGGACTAGCCAAAAATGTATTATTGATGGAATGTGAGTTTACCCTTTCACAGTGATGAATTAACGGCCTGGGACTAGATATTGTTCATGTCTTAATCTTAAACTATATTATAAGGACTATGGAGCTACGACAGGATTAGCAAGCCGGTAGTGGAAAATATATTGCTTGAATAAAAAATATAATCCAGGCTACATTCTGGAAACAGTAATTAATGTTATATATAAATATATATATATATATATAAGTATACATAAACTTATATATGTATATATATGTATATATTATAGACTGATTTGACATTATTAAAGGCAAGCTGTTTAAAAATAACTTGGGATTTTTACCAGAACACTGGACTGGTTTGAAAACAAAAGATTTATATATTTTACAAAGGAAGAGTTAACTATAAAAAAATGATATAGTTTAATAATACATATATGACTGAAACATGCTTTTGAAACATGGTTGCTTATATTACATTATTAAATAAAATTAAAGTGTTCAAAACAAGGTACTTAGGAAGATATTTGATCGAAAAATGGTCGAATATACTGAGCGGTTGGGGAGGTTACAAGTTTTTTATAGCACCGCGTCTTACTATCCGTTTGAGTTATGAGGTTATGTAGAGATCTAATGGATTTGGAGAGCTATATACAGTATATAGGACGTGTACCCACATTTGCTTGGAAGTAAAGTAAAAAATCAATTTGTAAAATCACTCTCAGTGCGCCCGAGCGAGATTAAAACCCTGATCTCCCCGTCTTCGTCAGTCCAGCTCAACACGATACTAGCGCGTTAGACCACGCGGCCTTCGAAGTGGGTAGCCACAAGTTAAACTGTAGTATACTTACTAATAATCATTCATTCTTATGGTCCCTTTTTTTTATGGCAACATAAATTTTTTGGTGGAAGCAATGACTACCATTCTGCCGTTTCAATCAATTGATATAACTACAGCTGCAGCTGGCAGAACTCAACAATCAGGCACAAACGTAAAGAGAGAAAGGGCTCGTATAAGGTTTTTTTTAGTCATTAACCTGGTTGAAATATGAGAGGTATATATAGCGTTAGTGCGGGACAAATTTACCGCCATGTAGACAGTTTAATTGGTGGTTGGCCGTCTATTAAAGAGGTAGAGAACTTTTGGTGGAGATGGTAAAATGGGAGTAGGGATGGTAGGGTAGGGTGGTTTTTGGTAAGAGGGGTAGTGACCACCGGGCTATAAATCTCCGAGTGTTCTGAACACTTGCTAGGTGGGAGGTGGTTGGGGGTCATCAGGGGTAGAAGATTACAGTCTGAGCCAAGATTGTTTCGAGGTAATCGTTGAGCTCAGACACACACACAAAAAGGATAATTGAAGTAACTATCACAAAATTGCCAAATAACTAGAAAGTGTGCTTTTTTTAAAAAAAAATCTAGTTGTTTATCTCAAAAAGTATGCAAGGTATGCACAATATTTTCAAACGAAAGTTGTGTGGTTAGGAGGGGGGAAATGGAAATAACCATTAATTTTGGATTTAGTGTATGTTTTAAGTTATTTCAATTTAAACTATTTTTTTAATGGAAACATATATTAATATTAGCAGCATCTTATTATATGCAAATAAAAACAAGATTTGTTTGCGAAACATTTTGTTATTGAGTCTTTATTTTATAAAATATTTGACAACATACAAGCAAGATTTGTTTTAAGCACCACGTTTTACTACCCGTTTGAGTTATATTATTATTATTATTATTATTATTATTATTATTATTATTATTATTATTAGCACCGCGTCTTACTACCCGTTCGGGTTATACGCACTTACGCTAATGTGTAATGGTAGGGTGATTGTGAGATGAAATGAAGGACCTACAGTTTAACGTGGAATCCGAACCACGGTGGCGGCCTGGCATTCCCCACATTACAAAGATGTCTTGTCAGAGGTGAAGGAAGGGTTTGGTAATCAGATAAATCTTTGCCGGGACTTTAGTGTAGGGAGAGTGGAAAAATAGTTTTTGTAAATACCACCCTTAGTTCACCCAACAAAGAGTCGAACCTCACTATTACCATCGTCGGAAGTCTATTATACTTTGAGAGTGACACCTTTTAACATCCGGGCACTAGCGGCTAGTATATTATTAATTTGTTTGATTTATTACAAAACAGTATTCATTTAAACTATTATTGTTTACTTAACCCAAAGTATAGCACCAAGAATAACAACAATTGTTCAAGTGTTATCCATAATTTCCCAATCAATAATACAATATATATCTTCGAAAGTACTTCTGACATTTTGAAAACATCTCTAGGAATATTTTTTTTTAAGATGTAGTAAACCCTTCACGGAGTTCTTAGCTCGTATTATGCTTTGTTTTATAAACGAAGGCCTTAGGTATTTCCATGGAATAAAATCTAATGGTGTTATATCAAGAATCTTTCAAGCCCTGCGATAGGCCCTCTATAATCTTTACACTGGTTCAGAATTGTCAAAAAGTGATTGTGTGATGTGGCTGTACTCCATGTTGTTGGGAATAAAACTGGTCTTCATCTAAAGAAATTTAAACATTCTCATCCATTTAGTTTGTAGTAAGTGGATTAATAACTTCTTCCAAAAATTTTAAGTACAACACACCACTGATATTTCACTGAAAAAATATGAGCTCATGAATATGTCTCCCAAAATTGAAAATAGATATCAAATAAAAAATTGTATCACACAAGTGTTTTTTAAAAGAATAAGACGCCGCTAAGATAATATAGATTTATATTTAAAAAACGAGATTTACTTTGAAATCATCTTGAAAACTATCACCAAATAAAACTACAAATGCTGTTCTCTTTCACCCCCAAAAATACATAGTTTTGATCTGATTTATTTTTCGTAACTTACATACTTTCATAAATAGGTTTAATATTAAAAAAAATTGGTTGATGTGTATAAGACGTGTAAACGAACACGTGGACAAAATGTCTAGGCTTTGCTAAGTTCAAACTTTTAGACTGGATTCAGTTATAAATAGATCAGTTAACTAATCGCAATTTTTACAAGTAAAACTGATTACACATATGGTGAACTGGGTCACCTATTGCTTTGGACAACTGTGTCTCTCATGGGATCAGCCATAAACCACGTAACGCTTTGAGGGGGGACGGAGGGAGCTCTAATATCTACATACTGTTACATAGGGGGAAGGTGGGGTACATCAAAGTGTTACGTAACACAGATCATATACTCATATTCTAATGTTCAAAAATAATATTATTGTTCGTGTTTTCACCTTTGATAAACATACTTATAGATATCTTCCGAATATCTGTGGAGTTGGAAATGCAAGTTTAACACTTTTTTTTTCTATCAATATTTCAAATGTGGTTAGGTAGCATTTTCTTCCAGAGACTACGAACGACAAACACATTCGGAAACATATTTTCATGCACATGACAGTGACACGTTTATACTCACCACACTTATTTAGATTTGTCCAATCTACTGACCCCCTCACGTGCTTTTAGTTGGATAACAGCTGTCAGTCAAAGTGGCCTTATTTTATAAGTACAGTTGAGTTTGAATATAATTTAGATTCCTACTGTACATTCTTTTACAAAGGCTGTGAATAATCACTTGTGTTTGTACAAAAAAAAAATCAAAAATAGGAGACTTGTTCATTTTTGAGTATAAAAAGCGATATCCAGAAAGAACATTAGAAGGGTCTCAAAAAGAGGTTGTAGTGAAATGGAAAGAAGGAAAAGTACAGAAATTATCTCGAGGCAAGTTTGAAGAGTCCATCAATAGTGTTATTTCTTTGTACCAGCAGCATGTTATGAAAAGTAAAGCTTCAAATATCATTAATTATTCACAAAATGTAGACGTATTTAAGCCTACACCTTTTCCCTTCTGATAGATCTAGTGAGTATGTATATAAATGCAACTACTATACACCCGATACGGTGGCCGCACTGTCTAAATTGAGATTCACTCAGTAGGCTTGACGGCCGAGTTTGGGGAGATGGGGCTCAAATACCAGTCATATCTACTGAGGTTTTTTGTCCTAAATGTCTACCCGATTTTCCTCCATACAAATGCTGGTAGATTTTCTTTAAAATTCTAAATTTAAACAAAATTTTGTAGGTTGGTATAGTCAAATTGTATTTATTCTAATTATATTTTATTATATTTGTCTAATGGAGTAGATATGAAGAAGGAAGAATTTTAAAGGTAATATATCCTCATTTACATGGAAAGAAGAGATAGAATATAAAACAATTAAGGAAAGTCAACCTGAGTACACCTAACAGGTATTCGAACCTCGATCTCCTCTTCATTGGCCACCTAGTATTTTCAAGAGTGAAGCTAGAATCCAGGATCGATGTTGAAACGAAACATGAGGCTAGGTATTGATAAAATAATTAAAGTAAAATATTGTTGATTAATCAAAAATAAAATTTAGAAAATTTGTATACCTAGGACTATTTAAATAGCTCTCTATGATGATGATAATATGACTATAAAACAAAGTGCACAATATTAATAAAGATGTATTTCCCCAGCGTCAAGCAACGGATGTGGGCACTTTAACACCACTATGTAGCGCCACTACAGAAAAGGACCACCCTACTCACCACATAGTAGTGCCTTCTGGCTCCTACTCGGATCGAAAAACCGACATCCATAACATATATATAGCAGAGGTTTTTCTTCGTGAACCTGAGGAATTTGTGCTCGACGTATTTATGTGTGTATAAATATTAATACTCTCTTAAATCAATTATAATCACGATTAAAAATGTTTTTTTAAGAAGTATTAGATCTGAATCCCTCGCTTAGTATCAAAAATTTGATTATAAAATAATGACATTCATTCTTGTTGAGAAAAGTTACGTAACAGGTTGGGGAGGGTGCTAGACTTAATGTCTACATGGGGTTACATGAGGAGGTGAAGGGGTTAGAAAGGTAAGAAAAAAAGCGTTAAGTGGTTTATGAACGACCCCCAATCGACTCTAAAGAACTGGGAGCTAGGGAGAACTTCCTCGCTCCAAACATGATAA
This sequence comes from Timema cristinae, assembly GCA_039000515.1. Lineage (NCBI taxonomy): Eukaryota > Metazoa > Arthropoda > Insecta > Phasmatodea > Timematidae > Timema > Timema cristinae. The sequence goes on from JBCFYV010003264.1 coordinate 25,915, forward strand.
AGAGATTTTAAAAGAACATTCTAGAAGCTTGCTACCTTCACTTACCAGCCTTACACCAATCAAAGCCTTTCCTTAGCACCTGATGAGGGGATCTGCCCGCTTAGGTTGAACATCCCTGCTTGTTTGGGGGTAGCTGGTCCTCGCCACATATATAAAGTAAAGTATTTCCTAACTTAAAACTAAGTCCATATCAAGAGCTTTTCCACTAATATATTACCTCCCCTTTCTTCTGATTGAGGGTTCGACCAGAGACTGACAAAGCGTGTGAGCGAGCAAGCGAATAAGCGACTGGGGGGCCAAACTGGCGAGCGAGCGAGCGATTAGCAGGAGCTCTCGATATTTGTTGACAAGGAGGCAAAGGTTCGAATCATGGCTAAGTGAACTGAGTTTTTTTTACAAGTGATTTATTGTTGTGGGTTTCCCATCCTCTCTCCACGCTAATGTTGATTCTTATTTGTAAAGACCCACTTTGATTATGATTTTAACATATCAGTTTTATACCTATATATATATATATATATATATATATATATATATATATATATATATTATATATATATATATATTATTGAAATTGTAGCTGGTTTATTAAATCGCTTGGAAAATGTTATTCAAAATTAGAAATGAATGTTATTCATTATTTCAAGAATATTCCAATACTAAATTTTAATCCTAACACCTATCTTTGCATCACTCGACCTATTATTGGCTTGACAATTTATTGAAAAAATAAATTTATAGTAATTATTACAAATCAAATTTATTGGAGAATTTGGAATAACCAGCAATGGTATAAAATTAATTTGAGATTAAAATATGGTTAAAGTAAAATAACAAAGTTCTAAAACCAACAAACACCGGTGTTTCTGATTAGAGATATTCATTACGTATTTTTGATATTAGATAAATATTGATGTATTATTTTTTATTTATAAATAATTATTATCTTATTTGATGTAAATAATTAGTTTTAATAAATATAATAGATTAGCTCACATTTTTTTGGAATTCACATCTTGAACTTTTGTATCTAGATCTAGATCTTAATTTTTTTTCACATTTTCATACGCCAGGTCATATTGCCTTCTTTTGTCAATACGTATAAAACAATACTAGCAAAACAGTGAAATACCAATTATAATAACCCAAAATATATTAGTGTATTGAAGAATCAAATAACCAAAGCTATTACACATGAGAAGATTCATGGATAGCTCAGTAGTTTAGAGCAATTGTCTTACTAAGCCAAAGATCCCGTGTTCGATTCCCGTGTCCAGGTGTCATTTTTCAATTTTCAGAATATGAATGTATTTTGTTAAAAGGCCCTCAAATATCCTGTGATAAGAAAATCAATTTATACTCTTTTGACCCTAATGGAGGATTTGTAGATAGTTAATTCCTCAAGTAATCTCTTAAAAGAACTATAAAAAGTTGTCACATAAGATCAAGTTATAACACACAGAGCATGAAAACCTCTCCTTTACAAACATATCTGACCGCAACTCAAGTTGTCGTAACTACTCTCCGGAGATAAAGAGTGTTAAAGTTGGTTAAAGAGAGATATGAAGGTATGACGGGCGGGGGCACTCAACACGAATGTGTTTACGTCTCTACGAACACGTCAAATAGTGAAGGTGGCGCGTTTTGATCCCGGTACCTTCCCATCACACGTTGAGAAGTTGACACTCCTCTCTCGGAGAAAGAGCGGGATTACTGTCATCTTTCCCGTCATGCCTCTAGTGTAAGAGGATTGCGGAAAGCTTTCCGGGGGTTCTCTTGGGGTCGGAGAGGGGCCGAAAAAAGAGACAGAGATAAAATACTGGGAGACAGAGAAAGTCTAAGAATAAATTAAGAGTAAAAGAGACTCAAGTAAAATAGAAAGAGTGATAAAGGTAAATAGAGAAAGAGATCTAGAATAAAATACAAGGAAGGATAAAAAATATAAAAAAGAAAGACATAAAAGGAAAGTAAATAAACAAGAGTAAAAAATAAACTCACTGTAAAGAAATAAGAAAGTAAAGAAGACAAGGAATGAACAAAACAAACTAAACAGTTTGAGAAAGAAAAAAAAAAATCAGGTCCAAAAGGATAAAATAAAAGATTTGTTTCTTTATGTGAAGTTCTTTCCTTGACAGTTTCGATACCAAAATTGCACCGGTCTTGTTTCATGTGATATTTGCTTCTTTTTCGACATCCTAAATGCTTGTTGATTTTCTAAGTTTCTGTACAGTTTTAGAAAAGTTATTCGTGGTGGATAGTAGAAAAAAAAAATTGTTCCGTGTATGATGTTCATGTCATACGAAACTTTTAGAGTCTACCTTACGGAACAGAGAATGTTATCAATTCCTATTTGAGCCTGGGTTTAACCATTTCTTAACCCTTTTATTTTGTAGGCCGAGTTATTTTTTATAAGAATACTATACTAAGAGGTATTTAGTCTATTTCAATTCTTAATAAATATTAATAAACTATTATATTATTATACGACACAGATATAAATCAAATATATTTTAGAAGTTAATACCTTAACAATTTTTCATATCAATTTACCAACACAACTTATAAATAATATAAATAAATACTAACTATTGATTTTGGTTTTAAATATTTTTATAATAACAAAACTGTGGTCTAAGAGAGAGTTTAAATATTATTTCTTATAAGGTTGAATTACTATAATAAACACTACGTAAATGGATTTTTTTTAAAGTAGATAAAGATCATTTGAACTTTTAAGAAAAGAATATACGACAATGTTTAAAGGTTTAGTTTAAAATAGTGTGAATGGGGTAAATATTATTTAGATAATATTACTACTCTTCCAGAAAAACATATTTATTATATTATTTTGTATTTCTATAATTATATGATGCTGGGATTGATTTAAAGTATTCTCAATATATTTAATCTCCATTAATTTAACATTGTGGAAAAGATTAAAAATGTGTAATAAACTTCATAGTTTATCGTAGATTGTCCCCCTTAATCCCTCGTAAAGCGTTCAAGCTAAGAATAGCATGAAATATGCTCTTAAACCAAAATATCGTATTCAATCACTGAAGGACAGATTAATATTTCATAAAATTATAAAATGTGTTAACTATATGATCACCTGTGGGGTATAGTGGTGAGAATTCTTTGCTACAGATCCAAAGGTTCCGGGTTCAATCCCCGGTGCTACCAGAAACTTTATATGAAGCAGTGGGTCTGAAATGGGCTCAAACTCAGTTTCATAAGGGCAAAATTAGCTTATTTAATAAAATATTAGCCACTCCGGTCTAAAGACGAGAGATTAACGGACAGAGGTTTTCATTGTGCTGACCACATAACACTTTCTATACTTGAAAGTTGACAATGCCTTCACCAGCAGACGACAACAGCTTGGTTGGCGTGACTCTGTTGCGTGCTTACGACATGGAGTTAATTATACCAGAAGTCTTGGCGTAGTTGCACGCTATTGTTCGAAATGGGCTGAATTAATAGCGAGAGTACTAAGAGTCAAATTTTAGATGGATCACCAAAAATCAATTAATTATTTTTCAAAGTATATCCTGTTATCTGTGTTGTTTGAATACGAAGTAATGCCAACATCTGCTCGAAACACAAATCAAATACTTTCGATATTTGACGTCTCTCTCTTCCGGCTGTTCACCGGGAAATATAAATATTTTCACTGACGCTTCAACCCAAGGATATTATTTGAACTGAATGAATTGTAAACAGTGTTTGTTAATTCATAGATTTTACATAAAATAATCTCTCTTTCAGCTTCTTCAGTGAAATTAAAATTAGTAACCTTTAGACTATTTGTGAATAAAGTTTGCACAGTAAATTATCTTTGTATATTGAATTTTAAATATATTAATCAAAAGTAAAATTGTATTTAATATAAATTTAAGGAAAATAACCAGCTCTAAATATATATAATGGATTATTAATAAAACGCCTTTAAGCAAGGTTAA
>JBCFYV010003265.1:0-28823 GCA_039000515.1 Timema cristinae
GGGGGTGGATTAACTAGTTGAACGGACGGGTGTCCGGAGTGTACCCAGGTAGAAATGATTAGGAACGCCCAAACCCCTTCACACCAGTCAACTCGCCCCCCAGGCGGGGGGCCCACAGGCACAAGTGCCGCTTACGTTCTCATCCCCACTGTTGATCAGCAAAAAGGCATACTCGGCATTCGTCCTTCACACCAGTCACCTAGTTGAATCAACTGAGTTCATATGGAAAGCAATGCAATTGCAAGTTTCAATGTGGAACATTTCATTGAAGAAATTCGTATTAGTCCCAAGATATGGGACATGAGGTGTGAGGAGTATAGCGATAAAATTAAAAGGATTGAAAGCTTGGAGGAAAGTGGCACGCAAATGTTATTCAGATTTCAACAGCATGGAGCCTACCAAACAAGGTGCAATGGGTTTAAGAGCATTTCATTCAAATTATTAGAATTATTTAAGTAATTATTTAATGAAGAAATTTACCTAGATTCGCAAATGTCAACATCGCCTCATACCTACAATTTGAGTAGTTTTCATATGAGGGAGGTTTCTGCATTAAACAAAAAGGTACAAACTGAAGTTTTTATTAGACAACACACATTAAATTCTCCAATCCTATTTAAATAACATTATACTGCCATTCCAACTGTCCTGGTCTAACAAAATAATCAGCTAAGTGATTTCTTATATCTCTTGGCTGTCTGGAGTATGATTGACCAGAAACATTCTCCCTCATTGGTTAACATCCTGTAATGGGTTGGTGTAACAAGAGGTCTTCAAAAATAATCCCATTTCTCAGCCTTACAAAGTTGTGAAGGACAACACATGATTTAACTACGTTTTCTGCAAAGTGCACTTCTACATTCAATGGGCGGTGAAATATTCGCCACTTGTTGGTAAAAACACGAAAAAAAAAAACATTCTACAAACCTTCTAGCTCTGGACAGTCTGTAGTTAAAAACTCTTTGCTTGATAGTCAAGATATTTCTTGCAAAAGGCCTCATCATGTATTTTGACAATCCGAACGCTTCGTCGCCGACGAACACATAATTCACGTAACACCCTCTTCTACTATTGGGCGTGCAGGTGGAATGTTAAAAGTGTTGGATGATATTCTTTCCATATATTGGTATTCTCAAAATTCCCTGAATCTGACTGCTTTCCATAAGCTCCAATATCAACAGCTCTAAATAAGTAATTAGAATCACAAATGGCTGATAGGACTATTGAAAAAAAAGTTTGTAATTGTGCTAAAGAGACTCACTGTCCTTTGGTTTTATTATTCTAATGTGCTTCCCGTCAATCGCACCAAGACAATGAGGGAAGATAGCTGTTCTCATCGAAGTCAGATGCGATACTAAGCCAATCATCCTCTGATGGAACTGCTAAGAATTTGCTGCTTAGTTCCCAAACAGCTTCACACACTTCTTCCACAATTCCATGATTGTTGATATAACACATTTGTAACTGTTAGTGTAGATCTGTTAGTGTGCACCCTGAAGCCAAATATCTGAAAATCAAAATCAAACAAATAGAGTGCATGCCTACTTTTAAGTTTATTTCATAAATGGCAACAATGTTAAGTTCCTGTTAAAAAATGTGCATATCGTACGTACGTGCAACACCTATTAGGTTCCTACTATATTTTTATTTTACTTCATGTTTCAGTTAAAGAGCTTAACAAGAAGTGGAAGAACCTAAGGCAGTGCTACAAGAGGAGCGTAATTCACAAATTCCAAAATCAGGATCCGCTAAAAAGAAGAAGACGCAATATGTTTACTTTGACGTTCTCTCTTCCTCCTCGCTCCTGTATTCACCACCAAGTCAACTCACTCTAACGTCAGTGATGCGGAGGATGGATATGAGGAAGAAGGGAGATGGAAGAAGTTCCAAGTGGGAACTGAGAAGACCAACCTAAGCAGTTCAATCTTCCACAGCACTATCAAAGCGGCAGCGTGATAGTTGAAAATCCTGTGGCAGACGTTTGACAACTGTTAAAAAGAAGCTTACAGGAAAGGATGGCTGCAGAAAAGAGGAAGGGCGAAAGATGAAGAGGCGGATATGAAGATTTCAACTTTCTAATATCTCTGCTAAACTACACCCGCGCCGTTCAAGGCATGAACAAACTAGCCATGCGATCTTAATTGCTCCATGTCGTAACAAAATATTACAATATGAGTATACACCCTCAACATTTTTTCCCACAAAGCTCCCAACAACCTCCAATCCAGCAGGTGATGCACAACAATTTTCCTCGTCCTCAGTATTAATCTTTTCCTGCACCATATCCCTCTTCCCATTTAACTTCCCTACTCATACAGTCACATCTCCTCAGCCTTCTTCGGTACATAGCTCTAATTCTACAGATACATCTCTGGCAATGAACCCATTGTCTTCAGATTTTGAATTTTCGCATGAAACCCTCTAATTTATGTTTTTTTAGTTTCATGAACTAGTTAATTTTTTTATTGTCTTTGTAATCGTAAATGTTTTAAATTACATTTTGTATTTTTTTGTAAGTAAAAAAGCTGAGTGATATGCCATGATGCATTATTATTTCTGTATTCCCCTAGATAACTATTAATAAAGACCAATATTGTGTTGTAAAATTGGTATAGAAGAAAGGTATTGGTAGAAGGAAGGTATAATTTTTAGGTTAAATTTTTTGTAGTTTTTTTTTTAAATTTTAATAAAAATAAATCTTAAAAATACTTCTTCACTTACCTCAGTGTAATGGCTAGTCTTTCTTGCATTGGTATGGACTGTCTCAAAATCATGTCTTCTTTATGAATCCTGTGTTGGATCAGAGCGTGAAGCTCTTCGAAGTGTGATCGTGACATACGTAAATAATTAAAGAATTTATCCTCGTGGCAAAGGAGTTGTGGATATAGTTGTGAGAAAGCGCCCGTTTCCCGACTTTGTAACAACTGATGAACCCACACTTTTCTTCGACTGGGTTTCCTCCCTTTTTGCTTCTCTTATTGCAGAAGAGCAAACACAAGAAGTGCTCCTGCTTCCTCGGGTTCTAACAACGAACTGACATTCCTTTGATAAGATAAGTTGATTACACAAGCTACCTGGTGTGAAACCAGCTAAGAAAGAGTCTTCACACGGTAGTCAACTAGTTGAGAGTCAACCAGGCAACTTAGTTGAATCAACCAAACCGTCTCGTCTGAAAGAGGCCTAAAGGTCACGATCTATTCCAGACTCAACACGTCGAGCCGACAAACTGGCACCATGTATGAGTCCTCATGGAAAAACCCAATGCCACATAGAAGGAGGAGCGTCACGTGATCTAGCCAGCCAATCACAGTGCTTTTTCCATACGCCCACCTCACTACTGACCCCTACATGTTTGAAAATTTAATACAATTAGAAGCTAATTTTTGCAAGTCTTTCATCTTCAATTTCAAGAATATTAGATAGGTATGAAATATAACTAGAGAGAGGTTAATTTATTTCACGAGTCAATGATATCCCCCTACACTCCACTCCCGGTTTCACTATCACTAATTTGGAGTGGTCCCAACCTTAATTTTAGAAATTAGAATCTTTGAAATGTTATTTAGAGTAGTCTTCTCTCCTAATATTATTTAAAAAAATTTAATACTCCTAAGACCTATTTAAGTAGTCCTCCTTGGGAATTTTTTGAAATTTGGATGCCTCTAGTGTTTATAAGCTAATTTAAATTGACCTCCCTGTTTTTTTTTTGTTTTTTTTTTTTCAATTTCAATTTACTGTAAGCTATTTTAAGAGAACCTACCGCAAATATTTTTTGAAATTTGAATGCTGCTATAAGCTATTTAGATTGCCCCTCGCCTGAGTTTTTCTCGAAAATTGTAAGCCTTTAGAAGCTATTATAAGTGGTCATCACCCGCTGATAATTTTGAAAATTGGATCTTCTTAATTATAAGTTATTTGAAATTATCATCATCTGGATTTATTTTATAAATTCTTTTAGCATATATTTGAAATGCTTTTCTACTGCAAAATCTTTGAAAACACAATTTGTAGTGCTCCTTGCGTGAAAAATTCTTCAGCATTACATTCATCTAGAATATATTGAGAGTGGCCCTCCATTAATTTTTTAAAAATTTGGATGGATCTAGTACATACATGTAAAACTTGCGGTCCGATTCAATATTCTGTGCGGCCCACGAACCTTTTTGTGAACCAACATACAATGTGACACATTTCGTCTTTTTATAAACAGTAATAGGAATACAATATTAGAGATTATAACATTTGGAATTTGGTCATTATTTGCTGAACTATATTAAGTAGGATTGGTGTACCAAATTTTACTCGTTACTCACTAATGTTAGATTCCTAAAAATGGTTAAATTTGCGCATCAATTTTGTACAATATTTGTCAGCACACAAGTGTGTTTTCGCTTATGAAAGAAACAAACACCCTAAAGATCACATTTATCGATACACACTTATCATCTTTTTTTCAACTTGACTTCAACAAGGGTTCTAAAGCAACTCATACCTTGGTGAAATTAGAAAAAAAATTGGGGGGGGGGGGGATAGGGTAAGTATTAACATTTTGTGTAAACTTCAATTTACGTTTAATATATTAAGGATTTTAAATTGAGATTTTCACATTTAAAATGATGACAGTATTGATCTATCTATGTAGCATTGGGCCACAAGAAATAAGCAAGAAACCCGATACTCACCCCATCACACTGCTCCCCGCGTCCAAGAGCAATACAATTACACGCACCATCGACATAATTGAGACTGATCGCCTGTTGTTGTGAAAATATAAGCAAAGAACTTGAGCTGCAAAGAGCTCTAGCGGCAAAGACATTTCACTTGTATACAATTTAGGATAACCTCGAAACGCCAATAAATGTATAGAAGTTTTTGTCATGCACATATTTTGTTCCCAAATGTTTCATTTATCTCCCCCCACCCCTTTTCCCATCGTCCCATGTCTCTGGGTTGTATTGTATATATAGTGGCGGCAGGGGAACCTGTCGTCACTCTTGGACTTTATTATATTTGAGGGAAGGAGTAGCTCCGGCTTAAGTTTTGTAAAAAAGTAAGATCTAAATTCCTTTTGGCTTCGTAATTGATTTCTTTAAATATATTTTTTTATATATTATCTTCTATATCTTTTTTCTAAATTATTTTTCGGCCTTTTGGTAAATATTATGTACAAATATATTAGAATCTTTTATTTATATCGTGTAGTCAATTTAAAAAAATCTATTAGAGACAGTTTCGATCTAATCATGTGCTCTGAGGTGAATCGATTATTGTACATTAAAATATCTACTTTGATTAACTTTGGGCTATAGTGCCGGTATTTAATTCTGTTAGTTACGCAGGAAATATCTTGATATTTTAGTAAAGAATTGGGATCTTTATAAAGCGTTAAATTTAACTTGATTCTATGAAATGTTGTTTTTCTATGATTTCGTTAAGATTTAGCTTGTTATTATTCATTGAAATGTTCTAATGAATATTTTGTTATGGCTTTGATATTGTTAGCGTTAGTTTTTAATGGGATAGAGGCTAATTGTTTTGAAGACTTCTTATGGACTAATTATAAATAACTTATGAGATGTATTTACTTTTAAATGATTATTGAGGATAATATTTTCACGATAATTATTATGTCAGGGAAATATGATTCGAAGTCGTGATCTAGAGATGATGTTATTACAGGGCTAATGCATCATTTGATTATTGTGTTCTTTAATGCTAGCGCTAAATATATACAAATTGTCATTATCTTTTTTTTTAAACTACGCCTGCTTCCAGATTATTGAAATAACGGCTTGTTGGAAACTTTTGTAAATTTTAATGATCATCTTAGTCAATTTTTTCTTATTTATATTCTCATATGAAATTAATGTCTTATTAAATAAATATCAACTTGAAGCCACTTCATGCTTTATTTAGTTGATTTGGTTTACCATATCCCTTAGGTTGTGTAACCTTTAATTATTTTTTTTACTTTAATTCTAAGAGGAATACCTTTTAACGATTTCTATGTGGTTAACCGTCCGCATATCATCTTCCACAACTGGTGTGCCGCATATCATCTTCCACAACTGGTGTGAGTTGCGAGATCTGAGTTTAGAATCCTCTAACTCAGGTATTCAAAGCACAGAATTCCAATCGCTCACTCCTATTGCCCCTCCCCCTCCCCCCCTTTTACTTGTGTTATTTGGACCTCCAGTTTGTTCCTTATTTTTGTTAATTAGGGTTCATCTAAAATACAGCCCTTTATTATTTTAAATGCCTCATGCTGCCCTTAAGGTCAAACGAGTTTGACACGTTTGCTATAGAAGCTATTTAGATTACTCCTCGAAAGATTTGTTTTTACAGATACCTCTAAAAACTATTTGGAGTGGTCTTCACCAATAATTTTTTCAAAATTAAATTCATCTAGCAGATATTTGTAGTTCACTATTCTGGCGACGTACTTTGATGCTGCAGTTATCTGAGCAAAACTCACCATGGAATTACGAGTGTCAATCGCTTTCCTTGATTCCAGATTCTTATCTGTGAATGGTACGAAGACGTTGGTGATACTATTCACTCGTCTCAGACTGGGTCTCCTGCAGATGTTGTGCAGTGGTCACAAATGGTGAGATACCTGGGTGTGACACTGGACCACTGCTGTAGTTGGAGCTTGAACCTGAGAGTGTCTGCGGGAAAGAGCGAGAGGTGCCATGTTAGGACTAGCCCCTCTTCTGCGCACAACCAGTCTGTTGAACCATTCCCACAAGTTTAGATTGTTCCAGGGTTGTATTTTGTTCTCCTACTGTATGCTACCCCTGCCTGGTCTTACCCCCCCCCCCCCCCCGCTACCACTACTCCCCTCTCCAAGCTGTTTATCACCTGTTTTTAAGGTTGATGCTAGGACTGTCTCCAGAACCCGAACCCATATCCTGCTAGATTTGTCTGGCCTATAACCCCTGGACGTGATCATCCGTGGGCTGGCAGTGAGATTCTTTTAGTCGATTACGACGCCTCAGTTCTTGTTCGCAGATGCATCAGAGACGGCTTAGGGGACCACCCTCCCTGGTATTGCTGACCATGGAGGTAGTCTGTGGTGGCGGGGAACGAACGCTCCTAAGACAGTCCGAGGCCGGATCCATTGGAACTTCACTTCGCTGGACCTCAGGTGGTCAGACTGTACGTGTGTGGAAGAGAGAGAAAAATTGTCTACTTATGTGAAATCTAGAGTGAAGACTGTCACTTGGTCCACGCCACCCGGTGCCGATTACTGTTATTGTCGTGCGTGTAGAACATTTGTGTTTAATTTCATTGAATACGTGTAATGTATTTGTCCCTGTGCTTTTCCTTTCTCCACCCTGAGAAATAAACTATCTCCTCCGACCCATGTTCGTGTCTGTCCTCATGTCATCAGTAGCGGGAGGGGGGAGGTGGCCACACGTGTGCGTTCCATACTGGCTCTTAGCACTCTTTTCTCTTCAATCTAGTACCCCCTCCATTCTGTTTTGTCCCTGAGAGTCTTTTGTTTCCTGTGTGTCACTCTTCCTTTTCTCTGTATGGGCGATGGGGAGGTTTTTTAAAATAAATTCCCTCCGCTATCCTTAAGTGCGTAATATATCGGCCCGTTAAGATCTGGTGTTTGTTGTTTATTGTATTTGTGAGTGTATGTATATATATCTTGATGTTTAATAAAGTATTGCTTATAAGTTATATAAACAAACAAATAAGATCCTCTAAAAGGTAATACCAAAAATAATGACAGTAATTACCGATCGAAGACACAATCAGAGACAAGAATCTGGAAGCTCTGAGAAAGAAAAGATTGGTGTGACTTTAAATCTTAAAACTATAAGAAATGCAAACCCTGGGGTAGATTTCTTTGCCGAGTATGTCTTAGAAAATAAAGAAGGAAAAACTGGGTGAGTCTGAAAGCCATGAATATCATTTTTTACTTAGTTTACTGCTGGAAGTTAAATCCACGAGCGCGCCCAATTATTCCGTAAGAATGTTTTATCCTATGGTACAGAGACTCGCGCAGTCAGACAGGTTTGTCTACCGGCTCAGCCTCACACCTGGGGATGCAGAATTACAATCAAGGTTTGTTCTGTGACCAAGGAACATCGTAAGGGCAATCTCATGTTGGTTTTGAATACTCCAACCACAACAATTAAATTATAACGCAAATAAATGGGATTCAATTAAGAGAAAATATTTAATTTACCTGTTTTTCTTTTCGTGGTTGTTCTCTTTTTATGACATATTAAAAAAGTAATATTTTCAAATAAAAGAATGTAATTTATAATTATTATGATGATTTGGTAACGATATTGCCAAATCTACTAGGAAAGTAGTCCATGATATTGAAGTATTATGGTTTTATTTGTTGCGCATTGGGCGCTAATTGATGTGTTTCTGTTTAATTATCTGACAATTGCCCCGTGATCGAGCACTAATTAAAGCGGTTCGGTACCTTGATGATATAATTGGTAATTATAGCCCTGTGATTGAGCGCCAAATGTTGAACTCTTGAAATGATACACAATTATTAGGCTAGATGTGATTTTATTTTAATGTCACTATTGTTTTGATCGTAAAACTGATCATGTTAATAATTTTGAGACTCGAACTGATAATGAATACACGACCGTACGTATTGAAAGCTGGAGTCAGTCACTGCTAGTCAGTTTGATGAGCCACTCAGTGAGCTAGGACTCTTCCGAGTCTGTGATTTCACCACGCCGAGTATTAACGCTCCTCAAAAGAACATTCTCGAAGATGTTATAAAAAATTAAAATACAAGAAAAAAACATCTCGGGTGGCAGTAGAAGGTCCGAGAGCCGGAAGCTGCTTCAAATTACCTTTTAAAATCTCTATTAGAACTTTCCAGAACAGGAAGTTATTATTTAAAAACCTTAAATTGTCATGTTGACTCTACCAACGTCACGCACGGTGACGTCACTTACAATGGCTCTTGCCCTTTTAGAAGAAGAAGTGCTTTAAGAGTCACGTAATATATTATAAAATTCAAATCAAATTAAATATGTTTATAAAATTAGGACGATATTATTGTCAATGCTCTCACATATTCTTTAGGGGCAAGTCAGTTACACTACAATATGAGCTTTCCTCAACACTCACTATACAGCAACTGTTTTCTGCTGGTGGCCGTGTCACTTTGGTACCTACCCTCATCTGTTCTTCAATTATTATTTATTTTTTACCTCTGTCCAGCACTCAAAAATATAAAATTGAAATAAAATTATTTCATTGTTATTAGTTAAATGATGATATCTGCCATTATAACTGTAAAAATTCTACCACCGTGTCTTTCTACGCTTTAGGGTTTGTACGAGTACTAATTACGCTAATGGGTTAGGACTTAGTAAAGTTGATTTAAGAGGAAACGAACCCACATTTGTGTGAAGGGAGCGTGGAAAAACCATTTAGAGAAAACCAGCCCTGGTTCACCCAAACCTTATATCTCCCCGTCCTCGGCAGTCTATTTTCACACGAAACTAGCACATTAGCTAACTCCGCCCCCGAGTTGGGTCCAATATCACTGTAACCATCATAATTATGATCCAGATTTTAATTTTATACTTACTTAATGTTATCAATATCCTTTCCGGGACTCCAGCTGATTCGTTTAAGTTAGTATCCTTTTTATTTAAAGGTGGAGCTACGAGTCATTCGAGCTCTTTCAGAACTTCCCTTGCTCATCCTATACGTTTGTTTAAACTTAACAGGTTCCCTGAAGTTACTTGCAATTTTAAACCACAAGATACCAGTCGACCTTTATTTATCACTTGGTGCTGGTTTTCCTGATGGACGAAGGTCCTTAGGGACAAGATCAAGATGAAAGAGCCAGCCTCATCACTCGTCAGCAATCATATCAATCATATCATATAAATATAGGACATATTCTTTAATTAATTCAACATGAATTCGTCGTAGTGAAATTGTAACATACTTTCTCCCATTTGGTGAGAGTTACACTTAATTTTCTCACTAACTTTTCTTTAAATACTTATTAAAATTTTAATATAATACGCAAAAAATGCAAACAAATTCATTTACAAATTTTCTAACGCTTGTAATTATAATTACCTATCTTTATATGGATCAAATAATTCGTTTCACATAATCCCATTTACCTAAGTTTAGAGAAAACTTACCTATATTTCTGGTAGACTAGCACAACGTTCATGACTAAACAAGTAAGACAGAAAGAAGGAGCGTTTCATGATTGCGTGCCAAGAGTATCGATCATTGTGTTCCAATGTTAATGAAACCTTGAAGCCAGGTGTTGATTTCTATAGACGAGACGCGGCTATCCTGGAGTAGGCTATAGGCTATAGTACTAGTCTTGGAAGACCCCGGCCTCACCCAAGTTCATTGATTATGTTAGAGCTTGAGCTAATCGAGTCATGAGTGCAGCAGATATCGACCGTATCGTAAAGGTGGCTCAACTCTCTTACAGAGGCTTTAAAAAAAATATCATTACTTTACACTAAAATAATATAATATTTAACTCAAGCTTAATATTCTCAATTAGAGAAAGCTATAGAGGACCACCTGAGTGGCAGAATACACAAACATATATATTTGGTACTAACCTAGCAGGACCCCTGATCCCTGTTTGACCTTGAACATGCCTGTAAACATCCTTCTGCGACAACAACATGTTGCTTCTTAGTTATCCTCTCTCCGGGAATAACAAAAGCAGGAGGCATATTGCGACATGTTGATTGCTAATTAATTGTCGATCGTCGCTCAGGAAAGTAGGACTTCTCCGCCACGTCCCGAACCGAGCCTCAAGACATGTTGAATGATAATTGATGAATAATTGTCGATTATCGATGATTGAGAAGGTTTCTGGCGTAGACTTTCCGCCCCCAACCCCTACAGCCCTTAAGCCGTGTTGAGTTGCTTGGCGGGGACTATAGAATCTAGAGCAACATCCCTGGCGAGAGCGTAGAATATGTTATCTTACAACTACAGGACGTTTCGGAACCCCGCTTCCGCTAACGGGTCAAAACCATTTTACCTCTTCCACTAACGGGTATAAACACTTGTGACGTCACCATTCCCACTTCCGCTAACAGACTCAAAACACTTCCTCCCCTTCAACCATTCCCCTTCAACCCTTCCCCTACAACCACCTCCCCTTCAAACCTATCCCCTGCAACCCCGTCCCACTTCCACTAACGGCTCAAAACACTCTCTCCCCTAAAACCCCCTTCCGAGTCAAAACACCCCTCCCCTTCAACCCTTCCCCTACAACCCCATCCCGCTTCCGCTAACGGCCCCCCTGATTTCTAGAGCGTTTGCCTCGCAACAGCCTTGGCGAGGACATCCTTGTGACGCGGGTAGTGGACCTGTCTGCGCACTGCTGTGTTTCAAGTCACGTAACCCACCTTTTATCGTGTTCCAGACATGTTGATTGCTAATTGATGATTGCTATGCAACAGCCTTGGCGAGGACTATACATGTAGAGAAACAGCCTTGGCGAGGACTTCTTTCAATCTCCATCAGAGACTTTTTATAACATCCTTGTTATTCGTTTGACGCGAGTAATGGACCTTTGTTATCCGCGACCACCGATGTCTAGGCCGAATACCAGCTACACCTATGATTGTTGTTTGCAATATTCACCCGTAAAAATTAACTCGTTCTGTAGTATGTCTACTGGTTCCGGGATTCAATTCCTGACACGGTTAAAGATGTGGCTTTCAGACAGCGCCGAGAAAATAATAATTGCCAGTGGTGGCTCGTCCTAAAGGGCACAAGGGAACGTGCCCTCCCACCTAAACACCAAGTTACTCATACAAACAATTATAAGCTATAATAATAATAATAATATTTAAGCTATATAAACAAGGGAAATATATTAATTAAACAAACCTTTTTTCTAGTTTTTCTTAAAATAATTATGACATTTAAAATTGCTGAGAGCGAAAACCTCCAAACGAAGCAACAAGCTTCCCGATCGGGGCAAAGTATTGAATGTTCCCCAAGTCATGGTGGACAAGAGGAAGGTGAGGGAAGGGACGGGATGCTCAGAACAGCTCTGCGCAACTCTCAAGTGGGGCAATATTTGAGTGTTCCCCTGCGAGTAGAAGCTTGGGGAGAGGTGT
This sequence comes from Timema cristinae, assembly GCA_039000515.1. NCBI lineage: Eukaryota > Metazoa > Arthropoda > Insecta > Phasmatodea > Timematidae > Timema > Timema cristinae. Next base: position 12,117 of record JBCFYV010003265.1, read on the forward strand.
CTTGTCTTGAGTAGGAGATGCACGTCACTGAAGGGCAAGGGCTCGCTGGAGAGCGGCATTACACGGTCACATTTCTTTGTAAAGGAATGTTATGTAACTTTAACAAATCGTCCAATATCTTTTATCAAAGGAAATATTAGTTCAAAGATTTACGCTATAGAACATACTCTAGGCTTTTATCAAAGAAAATGGCAACTGAAATATTAACCGGGGCGCGAGAGGACAGTTTATAATAGAAATGAATTTAGGGCGCAAATATCCTAGGGACACTTTTCAACAAAATGTATTTTTAGTGTTTAAAAAATGTAATAGTTCAAATGAAATATTTAATAATTATTTATAAATAAAAAAATAGCACCTAACTATAAAATTCAATATTAAGAATTAAATAAATAAACTAACAACATAATAACTTTAATGATTTAGAAAAATTTGAGGTCGCTTTGTCAATGGATAGCTTTGTAATTTGTTTAAATGCTTAAAAATTACTAAGAGAAAAGAGAGGAAGATTGGATACTATTTTTGTACAAATTGATTAAGCGGGTGTGTAGGTGATGGACGTAAATGTTTATTTTTTATTAATTCTCTTTTATGTCTCGCAGGTTTTCTTTTCACTTTAACAGCAAAGAAATTATCACATTCTCACTCACAGCCACTGCACATAAAATTAAACCATTTGAGCTCATTTTAGAAATAACACAATACTGTAATTGTAGAAACTTTGAAAGAAATGTGATGTGTGATAACACATCTTTTATCAAAGACGGCATCAAATATTTTATCATAAATTATATTTGATCAAAGAAATGTGTTATGTCTTTGATCGAAGAAAAATAGGATAGTGTAATACCGGCCGTAGAAAGGACACATTAGGATAGTGTAATACCGGCCGTAGAAAGGACACATTTTTTCTGTTGCTGCTCGCATCTCCATCCATTGTAAAGTAGCCAAATACTTGTCAGTCCGTTCAAGGTCAAGCTTCACATTTTCAGTCCATCACTGAAGAACAGTTAACCAAAGTGTTTTTGTCACTAGTCAATCGCGCGCGAATGTTTATAACTTTTGACTAATTTATTATAGTTCTTCGTTCAACGGTTCAAGTGTTTAAAAAATGAATTCCGAAATTAATTCTGTGCAGTACATTATTCATAATAAAATTAGTTTTGATCAAAAGCTTTTAATTAAGAATAAAGGCAGGCCGATGCTAATTTTAAATATAGACTGTTTTTTCCTCGAATAAATCACGTACCTCCATTTATGATAAATATAAGTGGACTAACAAATTTTTTTTGTTTCTTTTGTTTGCTTTCAAAGGAAGAATCTTCTACATGGATTAAAGGTGGTTTTTTCTGATTTAAAACATTTATCAGAAAGATCTAACAAGCATGAGCTATCATTAAATCATTTAAATGCAGCAGTGGACTACAATGTGTTGGGAAAAATAGATATTCGGGAGCAATTAAGTAGTGCGTATGTTCAACAAAAACAAAATCAAAATGAAAACGTAGACAACAACAGATACATTTTACGTCGCTTAATAATGTGTATTAAATTCTGTGAGGCTTTTGAATTAGCTTTACGTGGTCATGATGAGAGGGTTACTTCTGATAATCGTGGTATTTACTTGGGTTTAATTGATTTTGCAACCGAGCTAGATTCTGCTCTTGCATTTCATTTGAAAGAATCAAATGTATTTAAAGGTACCTCCAAAACCATCCAAAATGAACTTTTGGATTCAATGTTTCAAGTTTATCAAACTGAAGTAAAGACCCAGATAAATTTAGCAAATCTTATTGCAGTCGAAGCTGATGAAACTACTGATTTTTCCAATCAACAACAAATGGTAATTATAATTAGATACGTTTTAGATGGGCAAATTTTGTGAACGATTTTGGTCTTTTATTAAACCATCTGGATATACAGCACAAATTTTATCCAAAGTCATACTAGAAGAACTTCAAACTAAATTAAATATTCCATTACACAAATTAATTGCACAAAGTTATGATGGTGCAGCCGTTATGAGTGGAAAATATAATGGTGTTCAATCATTAATAAAGACAAATATATCCAAATGGCTATTTTGTACATTGCTATGCACATCAATTTAACCTAATTATGGAACGAGGAGCGCAATGTAAAAAAAAAGGTGAAGATCTTTTTCGCAAATTTACAAGCGTTCTCTTCATTTTTTTTCCCGTTCACCTAAAAGAACAGCGTTCCTCTACGAAATTGTTAACAAAAGGTTACCACGAGCGGTTCCAACTCGCTGGAATTTTAAAAACAGAACAGTCAATACTTTATTTGACTACAAAGACTCATTTAAGGAATGCTTAGAAAAAATCATAGACTCTGATAAAGTAGATTTGAAAACCCTAAATGAAGCTGAATGGATTATCCCTAAAGGGGTACATATTCAATAATATTAATAAAGAATATAAAGTCATTTTAACAATTTAGAAAACTGAGGCATTTTAAATAAATAGATTTATTTAGTAAGCAATAAACAAATTTAGGAAATACAAGTTTTACATGAATATAGGAATTTTAGCGTGTATTAAATTTATTCCAAAAACAATTGGACTTGGGAGATTGCTTGTGGCTACCAGGGCAGTACAGTCGCCAGGCCACATGTAGAAAGCATTTCTAAAAGGAGAGTAATTGAACAATTAGTCAAAGAAAAGTGAACATCACATTTAGAAGATAACATTTATACAGTCTTGCCTGGTATCGTTAAACATTTAAGGAATTCATAAAACAAGATGGATACTCAGCTGATAAATCCAGCTAATTGATGGCTAAGAAACAGGCGTCATTAAAGTACTACGGCTGGTAACTTTCCCCTACGGTACTGCCAGAGCATTCAATAGTACATTAGTATCTATTAAGACCAATACAAACTTAGAAGCCTAATTACAGGCAAAAATAAAATAGTATTATTTGCGCGGACCCCACTATGACACTAGCATAATTTCCCTGGATTGCGCACACCAAGATAATACTCTCCAACAAGAGCGACTACAACATCAAACATTTAACTAAACTGCATAAGGCAAATGTAAAATAGACATCCTGGTGATAACCATCAATAACAAAGAACTAATGTTCATGACGTTTAGGACGTCATGATTAATTTTCACTCCAAGATTATAGGAACTTGTGACAGTGTAAAACCATACTTGAAAAAGGGTCACTTTCTAAGCCAGAGGCTTTTACATTAGAACAGTGTCAAACGACACATAAATTAACCAAAAAAACTTCCATGTTGAAGTTTAATTACGTATTTAACCAATATCAAAATATTCCATTTGACATATTTCAAAACAAAGGCTTCTCCCTAAATATTAAAATAAACTTTCCTTCAAGACATGTTTTAAATTTAAACTTCTCTAAACTATACTAGAAAACCAAGTCCTAGGGACTTGGTGACGACGGTGGATACAAATACCCCAGCTACGTCATCCGAGTTAGCGGCGGGATGGATCGGGTGATACTGCTACGGCGGCGAATCCGACGTCCCAGACTCCATGTTCCTTCACTTTGCTAACGGGCAGAGTTTCCTTATCGATTCTTTGCTGTGTAGAAGCGCTCTGTACTTTGATACCGCTGGCTGACATATATATACCGTCAACCTGGCTCGGACTTGAAGAAAAGAGAAGGGGGAATAAATTAAGAAACACAGGCAGCAATAAGGAAGAATAAAATTATGGAGAACAGGGAATTAAGAGAATATAGTTATGAGTTCCTCTGACTGACCGCCAGCGTCGCTAGGTGTGCGGCAGGTCTGCGCGTCGACTCAACTTCAGAACTTTCTCTCCACTTGGACTAGTCTCGATACTCGTGAGTCGGCCATGATAGACAATTCTGTGGTTTCAAAAATGAGATAGTGATATCTGTAGACATCTTGCCGAGGTGAGTTACTACACAAGTATCTTATATTAAAATGTATCTGTATTAATTTACTTATTTAATATCCACTATTATTTTACATGAGAAATAGCGATATGGATATATTTTTTCTATTATCTTGTGCACGGCGTGGTCAACGTACGTAAGTACTATATCTTACATCATCTCATAGCAAAGGCTGTGTATTCACCGTATCTTATTCATAAATACAATAATATTAGTCCTCTTCTTCGATATTTAGTACAGTAATTACCAAAAGACAATATTTTTTGACCAACCACGTGTTTGAATGTAGTGACGATACGTAACTTTAGTAGATCAGAAAAATATAAAACTTAGAGGTAGTTTATATTAAATATGCTGATATAATTTCATCTTGCACAAAAAAAACCAAAATATTGAATTTTTACTTGTAGATGTTCATTCTATCTGATTGACAGGCTACAAATCAAGTGGCCAACTGAACCACTTAAATAGTTCAGAATTCATGTATTGACTGAAACAATTTCATTTAATTATGCCTCACGTGGACATTTTTTAAATCAAACTCAAGTGCGTGGCATTGATAGCTTATATTTGGAGAAAGCTATAGAACAATTTGAGATACAAAATTAAAAAATTAGAAATGGTACCGATGAGGTTGAAGAACCCAAAATAAAAAAGAAAGAAAACTTCATCCACTGGCGTAGATAGTAGAAAATCTGCTGCAAAAGAAGTTTGTGATACTATTCTAAACCAAATTAAGGATAGATTGGATTTTAAAAGTCACCTAAGTGCAGCAAAATTATTCAGTTCATTTTTTTTTTAAACTATCAAAAATCTTTTCCTCAAAATGTGTTTAACGAAACTGTTTGCATCCTATTCCATGTTTAAACGCTATAAAATTAAAGAGTGAATTGAATGTAATTTACAATCGTAATGATATGTGCGAATTTGAGGGTGTGCTATCTTTATTATTCGCACTGTAAAACATTCTTAGTGTATTTTTATGGTTTAAAAATAGTTGCGAAAATAAAATAAATTATTACTGAATTATAATTACAAATACTTGATTTAAATTCAAAAAAAAAATAATTAAAATATTGTAACTGAGGTGGGATTGAAATCGTGAAAACTGAGTTTGGGTCAAGCACGCTACCAAATGTGATGAAGTGGATAGTTCTTGAGAAAACGGTTTTATTTCTGTTAACGGGCTAACCTGGCTTAGCCCCGTTCAAATGTAAAACACGAATATTTGTTAATGCAAGCAAGTCGTCAAGAGTTAACAAGTGACATGCTATTGTTAAAATGCTACGCTCGTAACATATGTTTTTCTATTTACATACCCGTTTCGCTGAGTCGACCTTCGAGCCCGAGGCCCCACTGGAAAGAACAACACCGAGAAAAGTGACCGACCGCGGGCTACATGCCAGAACTACGTTGCTCAACTACGACTACAAGTCAACTGAAAGCACCGGAGTCCAATGTTCTGGTACCTGATGGAAGTTTCCCCCCACCACTTCAGGGTCACCACTTCTACCACGTGGACTCCGATCACTATATATTCTCCAGCCCGCTGGGAAGAAAATATAGAACGCCATCAGCTCCGTGCCTTACAACACGCTCTCATCACTACGAGTAGGCTATCATATCAACGGTGGGCTTGCAAGTTAGGTGAAATGGATCCACTGGACAGGAGGAAGTCACATGGTTAGACGGATTGTATGGGGAAGAAAGATTTGGAATAGCCGACTCTGTGGCAGGATGCACAAAGTAAACCTTTCAAATTAGATGTTAAATATTAGGATTAGCCAACTTCATGGCTGGATGTATACAGTAGCTTTTCGGTTAGAAGATTGGAATGGGGGATAACCCTTGTTTATATTGAGACATTATTCTTGTATTCTTATTAGGCTAGTTGTGTAGGATTAGTGTGGGTTATGTCCATATTTTTAAGTGAACTGGTTGCAGATAACACTTGCTGTGTACCGCGCTTCTCGCGTGTCCGGGACTGTGCCACTAGGGCCAGCCGCTTAACAGGATGGTGAAATCCCGTGACAGACACTATGTGTGCACCGATCTAATTCAAAAAGGTAGCTTGCCAGGCATAGAGATAGTTTCAAGTTGTATGAAGGCCTGGGATCTATACCTAGCTAGGTTCATTTGGCTATTACTGACTTTTGTTTTGGGTGATTAACCTGTGGGCTGTTCATGCTCCTCAAAACTTGTCCCCTGGTTAATCTTTGTTATTGCTAGTAATACTCCCCTTTGGAGTGTACAGCTCATGAGCCATTTCTGCCCCTTGGCACGGCTGGAGCATCTATTATTTCCTTGTTTTTATATTGTGATGTTGACCACCTGTCAGGTGGTCAAATTGTGGGACTTCTTTGCCGGCCCGGCATGGCCCGTAGTTTCTTAAAATTGGCCTTACATCTTTGTGAGGGGTTTCTGCATTGTATCCAGGGCGCTCATATTTAATTGAACTTTTGAACTTGCCCGATACAAGTTATAACTGTGCGTGCCCCGGTCACCATGCCTTGTTGATGGATGGAATTAGTAACTGTATTGTCTGAGTTTATCCTTCCGGGCCCTCACACCTCTAGTTGACCGATACTTAGGCAACGCTACCTCATATTCATTTAGGTTGTATAGACTGTACTTACTGAGGATAACGTGCTAAATTATTGATCCTCTATATTGCTTCATTAAAAACATTACTTCTAGTTCCCTCTTGTTCTCTTTGTATGTATGCATATGTATGTATGTGCACCCCGGGGACTACCTAGGCTAGGGATTACAATCCCCCACTTAAAACTCTAGTAGTAGTAATAAATAATATAACCAAACCAAAGCCCCCCCCCCCCTTCGGTGCACTTCTAGTGATATAGCTTTGAGAAAATTTTGAGACAAACAAGCTTAAACGTATACAAATGGAAGATGGTTTCCCAATGAAACTAAACAAATCGTTTTACATGCACTCAATATATGCAATAATAGTGTCTACTTTCAGTTATGTATCTGGTATAGTGGCTTCTCATCGCCTCAATCCTTTGGCACTTCATGGTTTTACAGTGTTGTCGGATTGCAAACTCAGTCACAAGCGAAACAACACTACACCGACTCGCACGACAGTAGAAAGCTTTCAAAATTAGCTCTGTTTCAGTACAGCCTGCGATTTGCGAGTTAGCTCGCAAGCGAATATTTTCGCAAGTTTCAAAATTAGGGGTCCAGAACACAGAGAAGGCCTGCTCGCTAGTATTTGTGAAAAGCGTGACGTCATGGACTTACGGCCACCTGTCTCGACAGGAACTCCTTTCTTTCCTTTCCCAAACGGTCGGTTAATGATGTGTAGTTGAGGATGAGTACGAAATAACATGGTTTTATAGTTAATTCATTAATTATTCAGGTGCTACGTTTCTTGCGAACACATTACAATGGGTTTTAATGCTTAAACTGGTTTATTAAAATTTATTTTAATCAAATTCGAATTTGTTGTGTGTTTTATATTGTGCTTTATCTGGATTGTGAACCATTTGTGAAATATGTTTTGTGTGTTTTATATTGTGCTTTATCTGGATTGTTTACCATGTGTGAAATATGTTTATATTGTGCTTTATCTGGATTGTGTACCTAGTGAAATATGTTTTGTGTGTTTTATATTGTGCTTTACTGGATTGTTTGCCATGTGTGAAATATGTTTTGTGTGTTTTTATTGTGCTTTATCTGGATTGTTTACCAGTGTGAAATATGTTTTGAAACGTTACGAACATTTTAAAGTATATTCTAAAAAGGTTTTCTTTGAGTGTGTATTCTTATTGGGTTATGTGTTTTAATACTGAATTTATTTATATCAAAATATGGTCAATAAGTGTTGTGTACCAAATTAACGGGAAACTATAAGAAATAAACTAGGGTCCACGTGTTTGGTTTTCCAAATGATGACAATATTAAGAAGAAATGGTTGAATTAAACCCCAAGAAAAGATTTTCAGCCCACTAAACTTGCAAATTATGAACATATTAATTTTATTGAATGTTAGTTTTTATAGACTTGACGTGCCACACACATTTTAAATCGATTGTATTGAAATATTAATTTAATAATTTTAGAAACATTATAAAGGTTTGACAGTTATTCGTATTAACGTTTCTACTAACTTAATAAATTGGAAATATTTTGAATTTATAAAAGTGAATAATTAATATATGTTTTAGTTTTTTTACATAAAACTGATATGATTTTAAACAATTAATGAGCTCCAAAATTGTAATCTTCAATTAAATCTTCTAAACCTCTTGATACAAAATTAGATACTACTAATAGAATTAAGCAGTGCTCCTTCTCGTCTACAAATTGACAAATTAAAACTAAATTAAATTAATGGTAGGCCTATTAAATATCATACCTGCATCGGTGCTCACGCCGACTAAACTTCAAGCTCGTCTAGTTTGGTTGGCCATTGGCGAGCAGGTCAAAGTTTGAAAACCTACCAGATATATAAGAGAGTAGTTCCCTCAATGGCTACCCACACTCCCTTGGTGTAAATGTGGGTACATTTTACATTATTTAAAAATTCACTTTTTCCAATACCTTTTAAAACCCGTTAAGGCTATATGCATATTTACCACGATAGTATAATAAGGATGAGGAAGGTAGAATTTAGATTAAATGTACCCAAATGTGTGAGGAAAGAGAGTGGGAAACCTTTTAGGAAAAGCTACGCTCAAAACACCCAGCTGGGATACGAATCCCAACCACCCTGGCATTGACAAACCAGACTAAAAGAGCTTGACATTTAGAATGCATGCCTGACGGTGCAGATAAAAGTGTAAGTAAATGCGAATAGACGTGGATGGGTAGTAAGATATATTGTAAAATCAAATTCAAGATTTATACCTTAATATATACTTGAACATAATTTTAATTATTTTGATTTGATTGCTAGTTTTGTAATTAAATTATGCATGCGAATATTGACTTGTGAATAGATTTATTAATGTATGCATGTAAATATCATAATTTACGACCTTATTAATTGAATGTGAAAATCTTAAATGCCTTTATCCTTTCCTCCATAGCAAACTACCCTCTTCAAGTAATATTTTTATAATTGATATTTATTTTAACTATAAAATTCACCCAAAATAATATTTGTTCTTCAAGTAATTTCTTAGAAATATAATGAAAATACTCACTGAATAAGCAATACAAACAATATAGGGTAATGTAAATATGTTTACCTAGAAAATGTATGTTTTTATATAATTTATGTTCAGCTTGATTGTTATTTAAATAAATAATTGACTATACTTAAACAGATAATATTTAACATAAAATGTCTTCTACACTAAATACAGAAAATAGCATTTGATTAACTAAGCCAACGTTTCGTTGATTAAGCACAAAGAACCTGCATGGCCACATACTTGTGACGTCACAGAAGTTCGAGCAGGCCTTCTCTTTAGGTGGTGTTGGAGCAGGCCTTCTCTCTAGGTGGTGTTGCCAGAGGTGAGCTAAGTGGACAGGTGACGTAGACATCGATTTATATAACTTAGTTGTTACTGTATTCATCGTGTACATTTTTGTGACTTTTAATATTTGAATAGCTATTGTGTGTTTTATATCTATTAATTCGTTTATTTTTATTTTATTCTATTTTACATATTCTTATAAGTTTATTAATTTACAAATTTGATTACGACTCCTTTTTATTCTATTTAATGACTTGTTAAATTGTGCTTAATTTAGTGTGTCTATTGATTTATTTTTAATGATCAAAACCCTGAATATTCCGTGTGCATTTTCAATCGTGTTTAATCAGTATCTAATCCAATATCATTAAAATAATCATGGTTCACACAACAAACAGCCTGCGACCTTCCCTGGTTATCAGCGCTCTCTGTTACGGGGACGCGGCCAGTTGTCCTAAAGGAATTGGGCCTAAAGGCAGTTGGCCTAAAGTCATTTGGCCTAAAATGTAAATTTAAAACCTTCAGGTATCTTCGGAAAGTAAAAGGTACTGTTAGTTGTTTCATCTGAATATAGATAGCACAACTGATGCGAGATAGTTACAATATGTCTAAAAAACATTGACAATATCCTACATACAACTAGATCAGTAGTTCACAAAACACTATATCACCTTTTTTATATATAGATTTCCGATATTATTTCCTTGTTAATATATCTCACGGTCATAAAGTTAACGAAAAACAATAAGAAAACCCCATTCTCAACACCGTTTACGCGCGGTTAAATTATATGCGTGCATTCAAATTATGGGGACTTTTGGGACAACTTATTCCGAAAGGCAAAATGAAAGTGGAAACCAATATTGAACCCACCCACTTTAAATTTGTCTGAAGTGACGCCCGATTTTCGTTTAGCGCTACTGAGATATATATGAACATATTTTTTTTTTATCTATTGTATTAATAATTAATATATATAATAGTGACGCATTAAATAAATTTCGCCAGTAAATATTACAATGGTCATAAACTTAAATTATGGTTTTGAATGGTTTCCTTAACTCTATTATTATTGTTAGAATTATTATAAAACTATTATTATATAAAATTAGTACAGTTATTTTATTCAAAAGAGTGTAACTATTTTTATTACGGTGATATTATTAACACATGGGCTATGTTAACACAATAGGTCCTTTGTTTAAAAACTATATACTAATTTCCCTCCTAGTAATTAGCAAAGCATTCTCAGGAATTATTTCAACTAATACTCATTATAATATATATAAAATATATATATTATATAAAAGAGCAATAAAACTCGTTGTGAAAAAAATACAAAATATTTTATGGAATTGTCGTTGGTTTTTTTTTTTAAGTCTTCATAAAACGTAAAAATACAAAATGTGGAAGCATTTACAGGATGATAACTTCCTGGGGCAAGAAAAACGTACGATTTTAAGCAAGTGGACCTCCGAAAAGCCAATGGCTGCAGCAGAGGCCAGAGGGATAAATCTGACGAGATTTGGTTGGTAAAAATATCTCACCGCTAGGATCGCTTATGTCCCATACCAAAAAGTGACACTCTTATAGCCTAGAGGCAAACAGACGGGACTCAAGTTGGCCCGCCAGATTGCCGAAAAAAAAATTTTTTTTTGTCTAATCGTTTGTGCTCTATTTGTACTCATATGTGCCCGAACATGAACATTTGTGCTGTTAAACTAGCCAATTTAGAAAATATTTAATGAGGCGGGCCAACTTGAGCTCAAGCTAGCCCGCCAAATATTGAAAAACACAACATAAAAAAATTTATTTAAGTGAATCCATTGTGTTCCGTTTGTGCTCATATGTGCCCAAAAATGAACATTTGTGCTTTAAAATTAGAAAATCTAGAGTACATTTAATGTGGCGGGCTAACTTGAACCTTCCCTATATCATAAACTGTAGAAAAATATAGTTCAAGCTGGCAAGCCACATTTTTTAAATATCAATATAACAAAATTCTGTATTCACCATTCGTTTGTTCTTATTTTGTGGGTCATATGAGCCCGAACATTAACGTTAGGGCTGTGAATCTAGGACTTTTAAATAACATTTAATGAAGGCGATCCAACTATAGCTCAAGCAAGCCCGCCACATATTAAAAACAAAATTTAACAAAATTCTGTTTCGCAATTAGTTTGGGCTTCAATTGTGCTCATATGTGCCCGGAAATGAACATTTGTCTTATAAAATTAGAAAATATAGAGAAGAATTAATGTGGCGGGCTAACTTGAGTCTTCCCTATACCATAAAAATGTTAGAAAAATCGAGTTCAAGTTGGCCCGCCACATTTTTAAATAACAATGTAACAAAATTCTCTTTTCACCACTCGTTTTTATTTCGTTTGTGCTCATATGTGCCTGAACATGAAACGTTAGTGCTGTGAACCTAGGCCTTTAATATAACATTTATTGAAGGCGATCCAGCTAGAGCTCAAGTAGCCCAAACACATATTGAAAACAAAACATAACAACATTCTGTTTTCGCCATTATTTTGTGCTTTGTTTGTGCTCATATGTGCCCGAAAATAAACATTTGTGCTCTAAAATTAGGAATGCTATATAACATTTAATGTGGTGGGCCAAGTTGAGCCTTTCCTATATCATAACCTGTAGAAAAATAGAGTTTCAGGTTGGCTCGCCACATTTTGAGATATCAATGTAACAAAATTCTGTTTTCACCATTCGTTTTTATTTCGTTTGTGCTCATATGAGTAGTATATGGTCTGCTATATTCCATTGGCAATGATCCAACATTTGACGTATGAGAATATGTCGATATTGTTAGTGACGTTTCAATGACGTATGTCTAACTAAAATATTGGTATGCTAGTGACGTTTCAATTGACGTCACCATCACATTGACGTCACGGGATTAATACGTCTTCAAATTTAATGAGTTATTATTTTCTGTGAGCATTAACAATCCCTACTTGCCCTGTGGGACGGTGGGTATCAACGCTTAGAATTTGATGAAAACATCACGTGAGCGTAAAAGTTGCGGCTAGGAAAGAGGCCCACCACCACGTGTTTGTTCTGTTTGTCGTTTAGGTAGAAATTGCGGGTCACCAGTGACGAATCCTCGGACGGAAGATGTCCTCCACCATATTACAGCTGCAAGCATCTTCTCCATCGCTGTCTGCGTCTAGACTGATGACCTGTAATCAACAGTCGTCACAATTAAAGCTAGTCTTGGTGTCGTCGTCTTCGGTGATTGGACAAAATTTATACAATTTCTCGGCGCTGTGAAATCTGACAAATCGTGCCAAGGCTTTTTGCATTTTTAACGCGCACGGCGTGATGTCGTGAAAAGGGCCGGTACACCCCCAACAATTGGAGTTGATCAAATCTACAAAGGGGCATTTATAGTCCTCGCGTAGTGGGTTTGAATGTCCAGCCTGTGAGACGGAACAAGAAATTCCCTTTTTGTTTATTATATGCGTAATTTACGATGGCTTTATCAAAATTTTTTGTTTAGAATTGGAACCAATTTGGAGTAGCACAAGCCGGTGGTTTTATTGAATTGATAGCACGAGGATTGTTTCTCATCGATGAAAACTTTGGGCTAGCTCGGTGACCACCCACTCCTTTTTCGAGTTTACGATAAATGAAAAATCAAAGATGGCCGACATGATGATGTTCATTGGTCAGATAATTGAATAAAAAATGATTAAATGAAATTCTAGTATACCTTTTATATCTAATGCTGGAACACACGTCTGGGCACCGCTGCTAGTACACCTTGGACAGCGGCCAAAGTGACGTTTTAACAGCGTGACGGCCAGTCGGTCGTTCTTGCACAAATTTGGGGTTGAAAACAGGTCTGTGAATCTCCTCAGGCTCCAGCCGGCGTCCTTGGCAACGGCAAACAGACAGCAAAAAGTGGCCGCACACACCGGACGATATGGCTTGGAGTCTTTTTCTGTTGTACGTCCATCGTGTCGAGTGTTTATTCCTGAGGCTAGTCATCGCTAGGCTCGATCGTCTGGCATATGTATCAAAATACCCCCCAAGTTTGGAAAAATATAGAACCACCCAATGTTAGCCAGGTTTAGTGTGAGGGTCTAGATTGACCACAAATAAGGCGGGACGGTGAAATTTTGAGGTAATGTGCGGAAGGAAATGTCCCTTTATAAAATTGAAATTTTGCCCCGCAGCAGTGTGTCTATTTGATGCGAATTCATGGTTTTTAATAATTAATTTTCACCCCCCGATAGAATCTATCGACACCATCCCTCGTACTCAGAGTAAATTAAACAGGTTTATGGCGTTGTCAAGGTCTGTCTTGAACTGTAGCTCAAATCTCATGTTCCCCTCTGTCTGAAGGCTGGTGTGCGAGTCCTGTCCTGCACTGTCGTGAGTAAAGTCGAAGGCCAACTAAAGTAACCTTTATTGAACATGTCTCGCGTGATTAAATGGCCGTTGTTTTGATGGTGTATGCCCAATCCCGAAAACAATGTGGGCATAGGCGGGGGGTGGACCGCCGACGTTGTCAAAATTTATCAAAATGGTTAAATGTTTTAGGATTCCATTTACATATAGGACGAGATGATCAAGGTTTCTAAGAATGAGTTGAAACGGATTCATGTTCAAACTACCCACAAACGCATCGTTTGACACCATTGTGAATAAAACCATTTTAGGGATAACCCCTTGAATAACATTGTTTAGACTCACAGACTTGGATCCTTTGGGTACGGTCACAGACTTGACGTCCACCCGATTGAGGTGGTATTGGGCCGGCTTTCGTAACAGTGTCCTTTCTATAGCGAGTGAAATAGTCGGCGATACCTCCAAGTGTTTCACAAAGAGAGTGGCGTCTAAAATTTTCAACCGCACGTCGGTATTTAAATGGTCCCCGTCTGTGAGCAGATAAAACTCTCTTTTGTTTGCGAATTTAAATTTAACGCGCAACGATACATTTTTCAATAGCAATTGTGAAATATTAAATAGTCGGCGTGTTAACGTCCCACCAAGTCGAAAAGGATGTTTTAACAAGTCTAATCTGTGCGAAGCCTTTGATCTCTATGGGGCAGCGAGTTTACCGTTTCGGCAGGAGTATCCAAAACCCACATACTTTCACCAGGTGGGTGTTGGAGGCGTCTCGACCGTAATTAGTTAAAGTCTCTAAATAAGCCCTGTAGGCATAGTTGTCTGTCGAGGTTGTAATAGGTGTTTCGTTGAGAGAGATATTGATTTGATTGAATAAAGAATTTAACAAGTTGTTGACGCATCCGATTTTATATTCGGCCGCGACCGGTGTCCCGTCCCCTTTCACCAGTTGAATACGAAGATAAATTTAATCGAAGAGAGGTCGTGAAAGTACTCGCCGTCTCCGGGGCAAAAGGACATAGTGAGCGTCATTGTCCACGGAAGTGATGGGTTTGTATTCGACCACTTTATTATTTTTAATTACCGTTGAATGCATTTTTCGTCTAAAAGATCGAGTTCTGTTTTTGAACACTCCATAATTAGTCGAAAATATCTTTTTTAGCTCTCTTGTTCCCTCTTGCTCTGGCGCCCACCTTCGAATGAAGTCGTTTACGCTTTTTTACCTTTTTAAGCCACGTCCTTCGGCAGCTGAGTGACGCGCTTTTTAACTATATCACCGACTTTTTGACCGGGTTCACGTGTCGCTATGTTGGCCAGAATGTGCGAACCTGTTTGTAACGCTTGTTTACCCACCGCTTTCGCCCCCCTCATAAACAACGGTTTGACAAATCGAAATAATCGCCCAAGAATTATCCGAGGCCACGGCCCCGTTGCATTTTATAACTGGCGTGATAGACGGGACCGATGTTTTCTCTGTCTCCTTCCATTGTTAAGACTAAGTCAAATTACTACCCCTCGTTTCTATTTATCTAGTTTTTCCTCTCTAAAATGTAAGACCGCTACAGTGGGCACGGGACCCGATTGAAAATTCACTCGTTCACCAAACTTGCTGTATAAGCCTATACTTATAGAGTTAAAATTACATTTCTCGACGGGAAAATAGAATATAGGAAAGAACACGTGATGTGCGGTTGGTGGAGGGGAACTGTATGATTCTAATCCATCTTACATACGATTCGCCTAGCAAATGTGTCCTATAATATCTGTGTACACAATATACAGTAAAGCACCTGCTTTCACATTTGTGTAATGATAGCCTTTTTACACCTGTTTCTGTGTGTGGTTAGTATCACAGTAGAGTGGTCCATGTCTAGTTTTATTAAGGTAAAAATTGTGTCATTATTAAATTCTTCGTATACTGTCATAGAATTGGTGTTGGATTTACAATGTTTAAAAGGGGAACAAGTACAAACACGATTCCATTTTGTAAATTGTTAATGTCTGGACTTTTATTTCTGCGAATTTGCATTTGGCGTAAACGTCCACATTCCAAACGAATATTCTGGATACTGCCATCAGTCACTAGAAAACAGAAAGAGGAGAAAAAATATGATCAACAATAGCCGTAGGGTACGGAGGTGTTGTTATTAATCTCCAACGCTTAGTGAACACAATATTAGTATTTTTTCTCTCCAACTGGGAGACGACGATGGGGGCCCCTTTTTCTTTTAATTTTTCGAGGGTTAGTCACGTGTACGGGGTACATGTCTTTCAAAATCATGTCTTTAATAGTAGTAAAGGTTACAATCTTTGTATTTTCATTTGTTTAGTGTTATACCCCTGACCTTGGTGGTGTACTTATATTCGGTCGTCTCGGGAACAAACACATTGTTTAAAATAATTTTTCGGTCCACTGGAAAAAACTCTGTAATGTACGCTGCCTCAGAGTAGGTGGGCAGCTCGTTTATCATCTCGCCCAACTTGTTACCTGTCGATATCGTGTACGTGTCTGTCGGTCTTATCACACTGATGATAGAGTCCGTCTCACAGTAAAGACAAGAACCGCCCAAGTGCCTGAGATATGAATATAATTTCATACGTGCACCGGTGGTCACGTACACGGCTATAGGCACTTTGACCATATCGAGGGGAAAGAACAGCTTCGTCACAGTAAGTCCACGAGACACAAGCAATCTCGTCATTGGGAAAAAATAATGTTGCGAACCTCTGTGCCGGAGTGGTGAGTAAGGAGAAAAAATATTTTGGATTATTCACTATGGTGGTCTGCGTCTTGTTCTCGTTCAATGCAAATCGTCACCAGAAGAGTTTAAAACAATTTGGCGAAGTGCGCGTTTCCTGGATTTTTAACAATTTTTTTTTATCCGCACTTTCCTCTGTTTTGTAAAAATCGCTAACGTATTTTCTTTGTCTCGTTGTTTTCACCATCCCGGGTACCAGGAGCCCCTTTTTTTCTT
>JBCFYV010003266.1:0-30300 GCA_039000515.1 Timema cristinae
TTTAGCCCAATCACCAACTAAAAATCACCCAAAGAAGTTTCTGGAAGCATACTTTGTATAAATCTTTGGTTGTTGCATTAAACATAATTTATCATTAAAAAAACCCAGATAGCTAATAATGATGGGATTTATTATTTTACTGCCGCCGCCCCCCCCCCAGGCCAACAAAAACAACCAAACAACGCCAAGACAAAAAAAAGATTATATGCCAATATCCCTGTCATGAGCTATTATCTGAATAATTAGGGTTAAGTTCGTTATTTAATTCACAGCATACCTTTATGTTTTGAAAAGACTATAAAATTGTGTTTGATTTTATTTTGCGTATTATCATTTATTTTTAAGGTTGTTCATAGCCTACCTAAATATTTGAAAAGCTTGATCATTTTGCAATTGCAGAAATGAGTAATTATTTTTGAAATTTTCGTTTAATGAGATATTTCATTAGGCTCACTCTATTGGAATTATTTGAAAAAAATTTGAAACGTTTTCTTTCTATTATTTTCAAATGATACGTTTTTTTTTCTTTCCTTTATTTTTATCTACAAATTTAGTGACATTTCACAGATGTTTATTCCCTGTCGATCACTCGAAAGTTACTAAGTTGAACGTTCACCACGAATTTGTAAACTTGACGGTGGTATGAAGAACAACAAACAAACATAACAAATAACTAATAAGTGGCTCCAGTGTTGCCAAGTCTTAAAGTCTTAAAGTCTCTAATGATAGTACATGGACCTGAAATGGATTGTATTTTGAAAAGTAGGATACTAGTTAATGGCATTATATTGATAAGCGATGGGATTTTCATTTAAAAAAATGTAAAATTGGTTTCTAGCTAGCAGAGCCACAGGATATTACTTTTAGAAAATATCCTAAAACTGGATTGTACACGTGATAAAATTATATCAAAAGTAGTATCCAGATCGTATAGTTGGCAACACTGAGTAGCTTATTCTAGTTACTTTCCCAACCATGGCTAGCGTTGCAGTGTTGTGTTGAATGATTGATTGCTTTACATTTATCTCTATAATACAACTGGATGGACATCTGTGGCTGAAATTTTCGAGCTGTCGTCTGCATACCATCGTATAAGAAAGAAAGAAACTTTAGGGTATCTCTTTCTCTCTTACACCCATACAGAGCAAAGTGGCATTTTGACATCGTTCATTAATTTAATTGAATATATGAGATACATCAATGTGTGATTAGTTAAATGAAATAAATATGTTGGTAAAACGCTTTGGAGAGCATATAAAAGCTCAAAATGGGTTAGTTCTTTCTTTGAATAAGTTGATGTAGCCTAATATATATACAATGATTTTTGAAGGAAGCTCGTTTGTAAGGCTTTATTTCATGCCTAAATCCTACCCTATAGTTGTGTTTAGTTGGTATAAATGACCTTCCAGAAGGAAATTTTTACTTAAGTCCTAAGTGGACGTTTATCCTACCAATGTGTGTGTATGTATGTATGTATGTATATAAATATATATATATATATATATATGTGTGTGTGTGTGTGTGTGTGTGTGTGTGTATAGCGTCTCGTGAGCAAAATTCTTAGGCAAGCTTAGAAGGGGTGCCCCCAAGCTTAAAGGAGGATGTCCCGGAATTAAAAACATTTTTTTTTTAAGAAATATTCTACAAGAAGATAGTTGGGTTTTGTGTGTGTGTGATAGTGGCTTTGGGCGTCCTTCTGTTATGTGATTTACATTATTGTGTTATTGTGTTATTACTTATTATAGACATAGACTTATAAACTTTCGTTTGTTAGCTTTCATTGATATACACATCAAAACAAAAGCACCTGCTACAATAAGCTCCACAAAACTCTAAAGCCTGTTACACACGACACAACTTCTTGTACAAATAGTTGATTAAGAAATTTTACAATATCTTGGTCACATGGATTGCATACCAATTTTAGCCAGTGGCTGTTCACATGGCATTTGATATTGCATACAATAGTTGGAAAAAAAATGGCATGTTTGCCCTTTTTATGGAAAAATAATGATTGAACGATTTGTAAAATATTGGTGTAAATAATTTCTTATTCATCCCTAGATATTATGAAAATAAAAAATATTCTTTTTTCGATTTTTTAAATATATTTTTAAAACAGTTGAAAACCTTTATATTTGGGGTTTAACCTACTTCAATTAGAATTATTTGTTTGTTTTCAAGCATTTAGCTGTTTTTCTTGCAATCACTCTTTAAAAAAAACTGTCTAGCAGATCAAGTTTTTGTGTTCACAACTCAAAAGTTGTACACGAAAAATAGCCGATATAGTACGCATTATATTTCCTTAAATTGTGTATAATAAGTTGTGCAAAGCACAAAAAGAGATTTATTATAACAGAGAAATTAAAGATATGTTTGATTACAATAGATATACAAAAACATAAGATAGAAGAATTCATTCTGTCTTGTTGCAACACGGGCAAGATCAAATGCAGTGGGCTTGAAGAGCAATGTGCAATAACAAAACAGCTGGACTGACGCCAACCTACGGTCAGGTGATTCTAAAAGAAAAACAGCGAGGTAATTATAAACAAAAGTTTACTGGAAATGATACACATATAGTATTATTAACACATTTATATTTTAAACTAGCTTGCTTGATTGGGACTTAAGGGGAATGCCAGGCCTCCACCGTGGTTCGGATTCCACGTTAAACTGTAGGTCCTTCATTTCATCTCACAATCACCCTACCATTACACATTAGCGTAAGTGCGTATAACCCGATCGGGTAGTAAGACGCGGTGCTAATAATAATAATAATATAATAATAATAATAATAATATAATAATAATAATGATTGGGACTTAAGAAAAATCCTTAAGAGACATTGTATAATGAATAGCAATAGAAAGGTTATTTGATTACATTGGTAGATGTCTAACATACAGGTGTCTACACAAAATAGTAGTATGGCTGGTCCTTTCCCTAATGATACTGCCAGAGCATTCAATAGTACATGTATTTAATGACCCACTCCCTGGGGTACAACACTAATTTAAATCATACAATACTAATACTCAGCCCATAGGTGCCAAAAAACGGGCAAAGAGAAAAAAGGTATTAACTGTGGGGACCCCATATGGAAACAAGTGGAGTTCCGCGTTTTACGCACCCAAGCTAATACCTTACCTGAAGCGTGGCAACAAGAATGATTCTGCACATTGAATACATTGACCCAACTATGTCCAAGAAAAAGATAGACAGCCTGGTTTTAGCCATAAAAACAAGTGTGTAGTCTTAAGAACTCAAAAACTCAAAAGAGAAATATAGTGTTCGTAGAGAATAGCAATCATTTGGACTAAGTCCTTATTACATCTGGAGCTCAAGGTTCCTATATCGAAGCTATATCATATGGATATAAGAAAAACATGGTCTCTTGGACCAATATAAAAAATTATACGGACTTAATCAACATTAGAGTCACCGTGACTACACCAACAAGGTTGGAATAATAACACAAAACCAAAATCTAGTCACTCTGACTGAAACAAGAAATCAAAATAAATATAATAGTCGCCTTGACTATACTAAGACTGAGATAAACAATAAGTCAAATGGACTTATTAAATAAACATTTTCTAATCTTTCAACTAGACAATAAGTCAGATGGACTTATAAACGTCGCCTCTATACTTAGGAAATCGGAGAGGATTTTCCTTGGCGGCGTGGCGGTGAGATCCACGTCCAATACTCCATGGCCACCAGTTCCTTCGTGGAGTGAGGTTCCTTCTTCAAAGACGTGATGTGATTGAGTACAGAAACACGCCCAATATTCCATGGCCACCAGTTCCTTCGTGTAAAGAAGTTCCTTCTTCAACGACGTGATGTGATAGAATAATATAAAGTAAATCTGAGATTACTTATTTTATACCCTTTTTCTGACGAGAAAGGAACAAAATAAGAAATAGAAAAAGAAAAAGACGTAATAACACAGGTGGTGATAGGAAGGAATGGTGCTTGAGGGGTGAGGTAAAGGGAAGGTTCGAAGACACGCCACCACGACAGTGGTGCTCGAGGGTCGTGAGAGCGAGCCCAACTTAGTTGAGTTCTTTTTCATGACAGGAGATGCAGTGAGTGGATGTGTTAGGAAGCACCCTGTTGCCATGCTTGTTGAATATTTTGCTAGAAGGTATGTTGGCGTTATCCGATTCCATCCAGCCACGGTAAGTAAGTCTTAAAGCATATTATTCCTGAATGTATTAGCTTTAATTATCTTCTTTGGAGTCCACTATTGTAAGGTTAGTATTTTTATGCTGATTTGTATTATTAAAATTCTTTGTAGTATTATGTATTGGGAGCACGTGGATCATATCCGAGTCCATCCAGTCGCTAACAGTAGGTTTTGAAGGATATTATTATTAAATATCTTAAATCTAATACTCTTCTTTGGATTTTGCCAATATAATTATTATAACTTCGTATTTTTACGTAGCCTAATTGTGTAGGTGTCAACTTTACATGATTGACACGCTACAGTATTCTGGAATGAAATAAAGCCTTACAGACTGGGATTATTACTAAATTCAGGGTTTAGTAGAGCGCACTTCCTATAAGCCTATAACCTAAATTATCATTTGAATGTAAGACTTCTACACAAAGTATGTCATCAAAACAAATGTAATACAGTTTTTAGCTAAGTTGTTTAGTCGAACTTTCAACATAATATGGTTTCTGAAAGCAATACACAAGATATGAGCCAACTTTTTTTAATGGTAATATAATAATAATACTTTCTATATTCCTATAACCTAAGTGATAGGTTGAATGTATGGCAACTACACAAAGTTTGCCATCCAAACAAATGTAATCAAGTTTTAAGATACCTTATTCATTATATTGATCGAACTTTCAATACAATAGCCTATGGTTTCTGAAACCAATATAAACGCTAGTAACCAACTTTAAATATAAGTGTAGTCTTGGCAGACTGTAAACAACATTGATGATGACTTCATAATTATTTAAATATGTTAAAGATTGTATTCGTATTTGTACAGTATTACCTGTAAAACTGAATTGTGTATCCATTAATGTAAATGTTTCTTCAGGAAAGTGTGATATAATACTTCACTATTTTCAAACAATAACACTTTTATTCTTCAGAGACATGATGTGTATGTGTATGTCCATCCAGTTATATTATAGAGATCAATGCTGCTTTACTATCGGTATCGAGTATCGATTGTCAGTGTTGTTTGCTGATATTTCGATTATTTTAATTTGAGATTATTTAGTTAGTAATGTGTTTTATAGGCACCATGTTTAGACTATAGGTGCGCTAGTAAAACGCATAAGGCGCCCATGTGGAGAGATTTTGAAATTCAAAAGTGAAAATGTAAAAAATAACTATTAAATATGGTTTCCAAAAGGTTAATCCTGGTTATAGCTCCGAGTAATCTTTAAAGGATTGATCTTTATTTGAAGCTAGTCAAATTATTGATTTGACCAAACTTCAAGATGAAAATTCAACTTCTATTACATGATGATTGATATGCCAACCTTAATTTCCATCCCATAAAGCTACTATCACACGACACTGTCTTGCTTGTACTAGAAATCAAGTGTGCTAGATACAGTAGCCCCATGGCTTCTTTGTTGCTAACTGACAGCTGACGGCTTTGAAAAGTAACCAGACCAAATTATGTATCCCTACGCCAAACCATATGATCTGCAAAAACATTTGTTTAGCAGCTGTCACTTCCGACAGTCAAAATCTAGGTATATATCTAAATTTCGATTGTCAGAAGTCAGCTGTGAGCTGTCAGTCAGCACCATATAAGCCATGGGGCTACTATTGCACTTAGATATCTGTATACTAGCTAGTACAATAGAAACGAGACTACAGTATTCACACGCTGCTAGTTTAGTACTAGGTTCTAGTTCAAATATTTATGAATCGCCAGAGATTAATTTTGGACGCAGCAGCTGCATTAATTACTGATAATAATATTGAAAATTATTAGATGTAGCGTAGGAAAAGAATATGGAGACGGGACTGGCTGGAAATATTAAATAATGCTCGCGGGATGCTAAAAATTATACATTCGGAGGTTAGGTACGATACATTCAGGGTGACACTACCGTTTAGTATTTCCTTAAATTTGTATGCATTTATTTACGATGTGGTCAGAGGCCTCTAAGCCTATAGGTGTCCAAGTACAGTATCCTTGATACACAAAGGTTCTTTTTTAGGCTTACGCACACTCTATAAAAAAAACACCTATGGTTGGCATGCTATCAAGTTTATTTAGATTAAAATTGGGTCTGGAACACAGTTTGTCGTTTTTAGTTAGATTATATGGTTTTAATTAAATATATTTTCATATTGTGGCAATTTGGTATTATATAAACAAGGATGATTAGAATGTTCTGCCAACAACAAAATCACATCCGATGTCCATGTTGGCGCCATTTATACACACAGTCTCAGCGCTTTGATTGGTCGAATTACACAGACTTGTGTTGGAACTAGTACAAAAATAGCGCCTGTTCTATCCTCACAACTAGTATGGTAGCCAGTACCAAGAGGCAGAACCAGTATACTTTTTCTGATTTATACGACGCTAGATGATGACGTATTAGCTAGGCACACTGGATTCCAAATATGAGCTAGTGTCGTGTGATACAGGTATAAGCTAAGTTAGAATAAATTGCACAAATTAAAAAGTTTTTAAAATACTATAATTCTAGTAGCCTATGTATTATTTGATTCTATGTATTCTTGTGAGTGTAATAATGATGTTAAATAAAATTATTATTTGATATGTATAAGAAAAACTATCGTGGCTAGTATGAAAACACGACGGGATTTTGTTTCTCTTTCTGCCTGATTATGATATATTATATGATTTGTACCATTCAAAAACACACCAAAACACACACACACACACACACTTAATATGTGGGATTATGATAGTAACAAAATAAATATTGTCAAAAAATTCTAGGCCAATTTTTTTTTTTAATTCGCCACATTGTCCATTTGAGTCGTATCCTACTAAGCTATCCACGTCAATTCCTACTAACAAAATCATTCTTAAAATAATAGTTGATCGAATTTTGTATTTATTCACACATAAAAGGTTAGGTTAAGCTCGAATTGATACCATATCGTACGGTAACCACAAAATCTTACTGCACCATAATATTTTACAAATTATTATTATTATTATTATTTATATATTATTATTATTATTATTATTATTAGCACCGCGTCTTACTACCCGTTCGGGTTATACGCACTTACGCTAATGTGTAATGGTAGGGTGATTGTGAGATGAAATGAAGGACCTACAGTTTAAGGGGGCCGCCTACCGGAGGGTTGGAATGCGTTTCAGACGTTCAGGAACTAGGCGATGATTAGGTAGTGTTTAATTTTTTACAAACTTGACTTAAGCCAAAAGGAAGATAAAGGTGGGGAACATGCTTATTTATTATTCTCAACCTTACATTTTGATAATCTATGTATATAAAAAATTAATGAAAACTCGAAACTTGCCTATTTTCAATGACCCTTAAATGGCCTTAAGTATATTGTCACAGTTCTGAGACGAGGGTAACATATATATAATCCTAGATACAAACTTTCAGAAACAAATAAAGTCATTTTTTGATAGGGTCACAACAGAAAATGTGAAGATAATTGCTCATTCCTTTTGCTGTTTTGATGCATCAAAGCTAATGCTTTTCAGCCGTCAAGTAGCGCAGCCATATCCTCCATCTACGCTTTGGAAGTAAAGAATAGCCGGAGAAAGAAGGAAAGGCAGTTGGCTCCTTGCGCATGCGCTCTTTTAGTTGGATGTCTGCCTTCGGCTTGTTGAGAGTTGAGACAATGCACAGTGAGCCGGCAGATTTTTAAGATTTAGGTGTTCATTAGAAAATATTAAAAATAATATTTACTGTAGCTTTTACTGTAAATGTGTTTACAAACTGGTCCTGTGTTTACGAACAGTTGTGTATGCTTTGCCTTCTTATGATAGCCATTACAATTATATATAAATAAAATAGAATAATATTGTTATTTTCAATAAATTAAAACTATTATGAACAATAACACAAGCAAAAAGGACTACCGTAAAGGGGAAAAAACTAGACTTCGACTATCTGCCCGCCGCAAAAAGTTAGGATGGAAAAAGGGGAAGAAGCGTTTTATTAATGGATCAAAGTAAGTACATACTGATTGATTAGTATAAAAACAGGGTCTAGTTCATTGTTCAACGCTTGCGTGTTAGTTTCATTTTACCGTGTTGCTCCTATATTCAGGAGGACGGGGTTCAAATCCCACCCGGAGGCTTCACTAAGCTGGTCCCGTGAAATAAAGAACCATAATTTGAATTCTGTTGCTTAAATTTAAAACATATATTTTTTATGGTCTTTATAATTATTCTTATAGATTCAATGAGCTTCCATTCATTCTTTGGACTATACTAAAATCATTACACGAAGAGAAATATTAGTAAAAAGTATATATTTACTGTACGTATACTAATTACTAACAAAGTTGTGATGGACAATTGAATTACTTAAAATATGTACAACTATATAAAAAAAGAAAATTTTAATCATTACACGCAAGATAAAAATTAATTTTAATAAAGCTTAATTTAGCTCTGATACGTGAAGGTGAAATCTAAAACAATTATTACAATGTTTAGTGCCTGATTAGTAGTTTCAATTGAAAAAGTTCCAAAATCAGCTTTACAATATAAAAACCTTGAGCAACATATTTAATTTCTGGGTAAATATGAATTTTCCTTTCCTTATGAAACAACGCCCGTAATGTTTAACCCTAAATATCGCAACAAATTGGGTTGTATCAAGATCTAGAAGTTTACCGAAAATATACTGTAAATTCAATCAACATTTTGGAAGGAAACCTAAATTTCTAATCATTACTGAGCACTATTTATTGAAAGCCAGGATTATATACTAAGTATCGACACGTGTTTCTGAATTATTGCTTTGCATGGTGGGGTTGCGTGAAGCTAGTCTCCCTCAGCCGGTAATGTACGCCCCTTAGTACGTTGTAAATAAAGAACTAATTCTGAGACTGCAGGGCTTAAAGCACTAATCATGCACTAAATATTGACAAATGTTTCAGGATTAGAGCCTTACATGGTGAGATAAGCTTCACGAATCTCCACCAAGATGCATTTGCGGCAGTTTTTTTTTAATGTGAAATTGGGTGACCTGGTGGTCTAGGAGTAAGGTGTTGGACTTCTGTGCTGGCGTCCGGGTTCAATCCTCGGTCCCGGCACAATTTATCTGATTGTTAAACCCTTCCTTCACCTCTGACAAGACGTGTATTAATCACAACTTGTGAATGTGTGGAATGCCCGGCCTCCACCGTGGTTTGGATCCCACGTTAAACTGTAGGTCCTCCATTTCATCTCACAATCATCCTACTATTGCACATTAGCGTAAGTGCGTAAAACCCAAACGGGTAGTAAGACGCAGTGCTAATAGTAAAAGTAATAATAATAATAACAATAATAATAATTTAAATGTGAAATTCACTTTAGTTTTATCATTTATCTACACACGCTAATGTGAGAGCACTTTTTCGTATCAAATCCTTCCTCGTCCTTGGTAATTTTTTTAATGCTGTTGTTTTAGTTTTTTTTTGTTTTTTTTCCCCAAAGAGAAACAAAGGCTTATTTTTAAACCAAAACTGAGTTATTAAAAATTCATAAGAAATTAAATGTAAGAATAATATTTGTTCACATTACTTAATAATAATAAAATAGGGCACTGGAATATTTATTTTAAATTATTGAATTAAATTGTTAGATTAAAAAAAATACAAGTCTTATATTACAATAATTAATAATTGATCACGCTTGACAAAATTAAATCCTGTATTGTTTTGCATGCGTATATGTCCTAGCAATAAAATCCTCAGATAATTACACTTTTTGTCTGAGATTTTTGAGCTACGTGCTGAAATACAAATTAGGCAAAGTATAATGATTTCTTAGACTAAACCAATTTTTATATAACACCACCATTATATTTAATTTACAGAAAATATTTACTAGTTATAGGAAAATAACGCTTTTAATAAAAGTATGTAATTAATTTCTGTGATTTTGGTGATTGATGACATCATTTCGAGATAGTAAATTCGGCTTTATTTTTTTTACCGTCAGAAATGTTCAAATATACCGTTTAAAGGCTTTTGATTTGGTAGTTTTATAGTATTCATAGAAAAACAAGTTTCTTAAAACGTGACCCTATTTTTCTACAGAGTATGCTTTGTAAAGGCAAGTGACTTACATACAAACAGATGTGTTAACAGTTCATCGAGTCTGCCAAAACCTAATATTCGAGAACAGATAGAAACTATAGATTGCAACTCTATGTCTCCTTCTTCTGAAGAAAGGTGAGTTTCTAAATAATTTTATGGCGTCGACTATAATCAGCTCTTTGTTAACTTGCAATAAATTTTATTGCTTGAGTATTCCTAGACTTTACGTAACTCAAGTTGGCCCGCCACATCGCCAATTTTTTCAGCCCATAATTTGTGCTCATGTGTGCCCGAACATGAACATTTATGCTGTAAAATTAGGCTTCTTAAAAAACATTTGATGTTGCGGGCTAACTTGAGCTCAGTCTAGCCAGCAACATTTTGAAAAACACAACGTATAAAAAATTGCATTTACGCCATTCATTTGTACCCCGTTTGTGCTCATATTTTGCTGAAAACTATAATTTGTGCTTCAAAATTGGGTATTTTATAAAAGATTTAATGTGGTGGGCCAACTTGAGTCCTCCCCATTCTATAACCCGTGAAAATCACGACTTCAAGCTAGCCCACCACTTAATTAAAAAATCACGTTAGCGAAATGCGGTTTGTACCATTCGATTATGCTCTAATGGTACTCATATGTACACGAAAGTAAACATTTGTGCTATAAAAGAGGCCTTTTATAGAACATTTAAGGTTGCTGGCGAACTTGAGCTCAAGCTAGCCCGAAACATTTAGAAAAACACAACGTTACAAAATTGTATTTATCTCATTCAATAGTGATCCGTTTTATAGCACAAATGTACATTTTTGGGTACATGTGAGCAGAAATGGAGCAAAATCGATTGGCACAAACTGCATTTCACTAAGATGATTTTTTAATCAAGTGGCGGGCCAGCTTGAGCTCAATGTTTTTACAGGTTTCAGAATAGGGAGTACTCAAGTTGGCCCGCCACATTAAATCTTTCATAAAATCCTTAATTTTGAAGCAAAGGTTATAAATGTTCTAGTATATATGAGCATAAAAGGAGCCCAATCGATTGGCACAAATGGCATTTTGCTACGATAATTTTTTAAATAACTATGAACACAAACGAAGCACAAACAATGAGGAAATAAAATTGTTGATGTGGGAGGCCAACTCGAGTTATGTTAGACTTTGGTTAAGATAAGTTGGCTCATTTAGTGATCCAGTTAGAAATATTTATGGCACTTAGGCTAGGTGTGTATTTAGGTCAGTCATAAACTTGGTGTCCTAGCAGAGTTGGGTTATTGACACTTGCATGAGAGGTCAGGGATCCATCTTTACTGGATGCACAAAGAATTTCCTCCTAGTTAATTTTTCTCAGCCCCATCCTCCAAGAATTCGTTATTAGTAACCAATGTGTTAAATGTAATAATAAAATAGTTGAGTGCTAATATGGTCCGTTGTATTTTAAATAATTACATTCTTTTTTTAACTGTGCAGGTTTTCCTCAAAAACATTTACAATCCTCCAGCCAGCCTTTGTAGATAACTCAGAACCTGGGTGCTCATTTTGGCCAGACATAAGCACAAGTACGCCTAAAAAGAAACTACCAACATCAGTAGAAACTCTTGATAGTTCCAATTTCACAGATGATACGATTCTTTCCACCATTTCAGAAAATGATGATTGTCTAGATGGCGTCAGACCTCTTTCCTTATCTCTTGAAAAAGAAAATTTAATGGAGTCTAAGCCAACACAAAATAATGATATATCTATCAAACCACCTGGGGTACTTATCAATGGACGTCGAATGTTTGATGCTGCTTATCTATTTGAGGAAATAGCTAGGATAAGCCGACATAGCAGGCAATTTGACTGCTCATTTGCCAACATGAATTTTATCCGTGAGGAAAGAAGAGGGATGCAAAATGTTTACCATTTTAAGTGTAATATGTGTGGAATAATAGAAAAGTTACATTCTGAAAAGCCCAACGAAGAAAATTCATACATGAATTCGAATATGGCCTGGGTGAACAGTATGTTATTGACAGGCCAAAGCTATAGCCAACTAAAAGTAATAACATCAACACTTGATATGCCTTGCATGGCCAAAGAAACATTTAACAAATGTCAAAAGAAGCTCTCTTCAGTCATACACGATGTTGCATGGCAAAGAATGGAGGCTGCGGCAAAGGAAGAAGGAAGATTAGCCATTGCAGCAGGAGATGTGGACATAGATGGAGTTCCTCTGGTAACAGTTGTGACAGACGGCGCGTGGTGCAAGCGCTCGTTTGGGAGCAATTATGATGCTCTTTCTGGTGTTGTAAGTGTAACAAAAATATTTACAATAATTTAATACTATCTTTGTCTAACGGTGAAGTTGGTGAATTATGTTTATGATTTAGAACAATAATATGATAATACGTGAATACCTTTAAATTGTGTTTTTTTTGTTCACGGTCCATTTATACAGGACTACCTATATAAATTTGTAAGGCATTATAGAACACATAGCACAATTTATTTCCATTCCAAGGTACTGAACCAGCTTATTAAAATACAAAGTGAATTTGATTTAATATTCCTAAAACTGTAAAATTAATATGAGGTTTAGTTTGAATTCAGCTTAGAAAAAGGTAATTTACTAACTTTTTACAGATGGGCATAAGAAAAACAAGAATGGGTCTCTATTTTTTTATTTGCACTGAAATTCACCATATGTTAAATATGAGAATTGAACTCAATTATTCATATATAAAGACGATTTAAACAAACGCAATTATTACCAAAATCCCTTATATATAGACTACCATAAGTTATTAGTAAATAATTTATTTTACTTGTCTTATTAAAATTTAAAATATGACTTGTTTAGTAAATATTTACTAACAGTTAGCACTTCAATACAAAACAATACAATACATTATAAGGCTATGATATGTCAAATAAGGTAACTACATTATTACAAGTTTACATCTCCTTTATATATTTTCTTATAGGCTTGTATAGTTGGAAAACGCACTCAAAAGGTGTTGTTTGTAAATGCAAGAAATTCCTACTGCTGCATATGTGCTCGGGCTAGAGCTAAAAATGATACACCAAAAGAGCACATTTGTTACAAAAACTGGAACAAGTCTCCGAATAGTATGGAATCGGATATCATAGTGGAAGGTTTCAAGAACAGTGTTGCCATGCATAACTTGAAATATCATCAGTTGATAGGTATGTTTTTTTGAAATATGAAAAATATAAGTTTTGTGAAGTGTTGGATTTTAATTTTAATCGACACATTTTAAAATGTATTTTTTAAACTATATGAATACATTGTAAGATAGTAGGCCTACAAATCTACTGTTTTAAAAATCGTTTAGTTGAAATTTCTTGAGCTGTGACTCTAATATTTCTACATAATAGCTATAGTATAATCTAGTGGATTATTTTCTGAGTATAGCCTATATTAGTTGTTTATTTTTACAGGTGATGGAGATAGTAGTGTTATGCGAAATCTTTTAAAAGCTCAACCATATGGCCCTGGCTTCACAATAACAAAGATTGAATGTAGCAACCATATTTTGAGAAATTACTTGAAGAGGCTTCGTCATATTTCTTCAAAGAGCAAAAACGATGTTGGTCCAATTCCTCCAATTTTTAGGAAAGCTATAACTGATCGTCAAATGCGCCTCCGATGTGCGGTTACTGGAGCCATGAAATACAGGGCCAGTCAATGTGGAATTCCTCTTCATCGAAGAATTGAAGAACTGAGACAAGATATTAATAATGGGCCATGTCATGTATTTGGAGATCATGCCAAATGTGCTGAAAGAGGTTATTTCTGTAATGGACCAAAAGAAAACGAAGAGAATCTAGTCCCAGTCCTTCAAAGTGCAGGAGTATGGGTAGAAATCATAGCAGCAAAAAACCTGGTCGCTCATCATGCAGCTAGTTTACTGCAAAATGTTACAACAAACAAGGCTGAATCTTTTAATAGTCTAGTCTGCAAATACGTTTCCGGTAAAAGAGTTAATTTTTGTCTAATAGGTGGGTATCAAACAAGAAGTGAACTATCGGTTATTTCTTTGAACACAGGAGGAAAAGAACAGGATTATATCCACAAAGGGGCCACAAACGTTAGCCCAGGTCACTTCACCAAATTGCACCTAGAACAAAAAGAACGTTCAGCTCAAAAGAGGAAGATTCGAAGATTGGAACACACAGCGCCATCCAAACGAAGGAAACTATACTCTTCAGGACCTGACAGTGATTATAGGAGTGTTCAAGCTAAGCCAGATATGGATTCCGAACTTTTCACGAGAAACAAAGAGGACTTTTTGAATGGCTTAAGTTTAACAAAAGAACAACGAGAACTGTTGCAACTATCAACTACTGCCCAGGTAAATTCTGTTCAATGGAGAGCGGAAAGATCAAAGCGTCTTACTGCATCTTCATTTGGTAAAATATGTAAGATGAGAAAAAACACCAAATGTGCTAATACAGTAAGAGCTCTTCTTTATAATGATTTTTTGGGGTCCAAGGCAACAAGGTACGGTTTGGAAAAAGAACCTATGGCTCTTGAACTGCTTGAAGCAGAGTTGAATGTGAAAGTGATACGCAGTGGACTTTTTGTAGATGAAAATTGCCCTTGGCTTGGTGCCACACCTGATGGGCTTATCGGAACAGACGGAATCGTAGAAGTGAAGTGCCCAGCAGTTGCAGCCACAATGACACCAGAGCAAGCTATAAAGGAAAATAAAGTCACTTTTTGTACTGTTCAGGAAGGGAAAATGCGCTTAAAGGAACAGAACAACTTTATGTACCAAGTGCAAGGGCAACTGCATGTCACTCAACGTCAATACTGTCTGTTTGTGTTTTGGACACCTTTTGGAATGTTTGTGGAAAAAATTTATAGGGATGATACTTTCTGGCAAGAAAAAATGGTAGACAAACTTACACTTTTTTTCATGAATTGTCTACTACCGGAACTTGTAGACCCAAGATTCCCCAGAAACTTGGAAATAAGGGAGCACACCACTCAAGTGGCACAATCATGATGGGAGTCAATTTTTATTGAAGTGACAATGCAAATAAGATTTAAAATATTGATTGAAAGAGTAGATATTAAAATAAATAAAAAAATATTTTTATAAACATTTTATTTCAAAATGCTCTAAAAGGTATTAAATAATTCACTTATATTAGTTTAGTTAGTTTTACGTCTTACGCTGGACAATCACTATGTATCCTCACTTTATCAACTTTATAAATGCATTATTGATTAGATAAAATATGGTTTTCTTTAAAAAACATAACTGTTTCAACATATTACTACAAATTATTATTGTGGAGTTTTTAAACAATAATAAATCGTATAGTACAAACAAATACCTTTTAATATGTAAGTTGAGTTGGCCCTACTTAGCGTCCGAAAGCTTAGCTCAGTTGATAGAGTGCTAATCTACTTTGTTATGGCTTTCGTGTCCGATTACCGTTATCAACACGTCTTTAAACCCTAATAATTATAATTCTTGGCATGGTTGATTTTTATCTTTACTAAATTGTCAGCCTAGGGACTGGGTGTATGTCATAGTATTAAGTTAGTTTGTAAGTCATGTGCTGATGTAATATTTGTGTTCAGGAAGTGCAAGTTAAATACCCCAATAATTATTTTTTAAATAATTGGTACTTGGTGTACGAATGAAATGTTGCCCATCACATAGTGATGTCCTATCGAAAATGTGTCATACTCAGGGTCGTACGCACGGGGGAGGGGGGACTTGAGGGGTGTGAATCCCCCCTCCATCCCAATTGAGAAATAAATTAATACTAGACAAAACAATCCTCAGATATTCATTTTAAACAAAATTGTTGAAGCTATTTTTGAAATACTAGATTTGTAAAATTCGTCATCAATAAACTACCATTCAGAGTGTTTTTTGCCCCAAAATTGAACGTAGTATGTTATTTGTATTGGCAAACTCTGCCCCAATATCTATTTTAATTAAAATTGCTAGAGCCGTTTTCGACATATTTTGAATTAAAAAAAGTATAAATAATAGACTACCATTCGGGGTGTTTTTGCTCAAAGAACAAACATAGTATTTTATTTGTATTGCCAAACACTACCCTAATATTATATTTAATCAAAATCATTAAAGGTTAAAAAAAAATATTTATGATCATAAAAAAGCCCATGAAGTAAACTACCCTTAATTTGAGAGTTAGAATCAAAATTTTAAAAAAAGCCCCTAAATAAACCCTAAAACTTTCAAATATAAATTTTTTACCAAATCCATCTGACCATTTCAGATATATCGTCAGGGATAGACAGACAGACAGACATGGGGACAGAATTTTTTTTAAATCTTCTCTTTTGGATATCTTGATACATAATGTTTCATGAAACACCAAAATCTCAATTTATAATTTTAATTATCGTTTAGTTATATTGTTCTAAAAAGGTACCATATATAAAGATGGGTGTTCAAGATAAGTTAACCCGCTTCGGTTGTTTAACGTGTCGGTCTTGTGTTGGACTCGACTGCCAAGGATGGGGATATTGAGGTTCGAATCTCATTCGGTTGTATTGAGGGCGTTTTTTCCTAAATGAATCTTCACTCTCCTTCCACGCAAAACTGAGTTCACTTCCTTTAAAACACATCCTTAATCCATTAGCGTAATAATTAATACGTTACCCAAACGGGTGGTGACAAGTGCAAAAAAAAAAAAACTAGATCATAATTATGCAAATAAAAGCCATGTATATTTATCTATACTAATAATAATATTCTAGGGTCTGTCTGTACATAATCGAGACACATTAAGTTTGTTTCCATTACAGTCTTTTTTTACTTGAGGTACTTTTTAAGCTTTTTTTTATGGTTTTGCGTGTAAATGAGATTTTTTTTAATATCTTTTGAATAGTAAATTTAAACTATTTTTGTGCTAGATCAATGCAGCAATGCCTCCAAAGTAAAAGCTATACTGGTTTTTGCTTGCATTTGAGTCTGTGATTTAATTACTTTTTTTAGTTACTACATGGCTTTGTATGTAAATTAAGATTATTTATTCTAGTGTCTTGAGGCTATTTTCAAGAACGAAATGAATGATTGAGGTGGAAGTAAGTGGCATTTATTTGATTGCTAAGGAATGTTTTCAAGAACATCAATGAGCAAGACTAGGTCAAGTGAGGTACAAGTCACGCAAATCTTCTCACATCATACACTACTTGACCCATTGCCTTTCTCTGCGTTGTTCATGAAAACGGGCATTAAATGATCAAAATTTTAAAACAGAATTTGAGCGTGAAAAGTAAATTATAAAAATCAAAAGAAATTACGTCATCTAATTCGTGAAACATGATTGCATTCACGAGCAACCTCTGTCTCAATTATTCCTCACACATCCATATCAGCACGATCGATTTGTTGTTTTTTTACAAGTAAACAAACGTTTGGAGTTGCATAGTGGCCTCACTACTTTTTACTTCTAGATCACTTCTCACTTCTGAAGGGTGATGAGTAAGGCTCTAGTCGGGGGTGGGGTTTTGGGGTGCAAACAACCCCCGAAATTTTATGAACAAAATATAATTTATGGCTTTATTAATAGTTCAAACAATAAAAATTAATGTACAAGTACAAATTAGGCGGCTGTGTTATCATATAAAGCACTTCAGAGATCTTCTAGAGGTGTTTAATATCTAGGATTTTTTCTATCCTCCTGCAGTTATGGTGTTGACGTAAAAAAAACACTCCACAGGTAGCATTTATAAGTGTTTAATATTTAGAATTTGTCCTAGCCTCCGGCAGTTAGGGGGTTATGTTGCCATAAAAAAAACACCTTCAGATAGCTTCTAGAACTGATTAGAATTTTTTCTACTCTCCAGCAATTGGAGTGTGTGCCCACCAAACCCTTCCTGATATTATTGGCTGGCTACGGTCTTGGTGATAAAAAGTAAATCAAGTAAATCAATGCAATTTCACACCTGAAGAGGGAGCTAGAAGTAAAAGTGGTTTTGTTCTTGCATACACGCTTTAGATATTAAATACATACTAATTAACATAAATCTAAGGTATAGTGATACAACCAGGATTTTGTTAGGTTTCTATTTTTACTGGTAGTAAACAATGAGCAGATCGTACAATCCATCCTTAGAGTTTTGTATTTTGGTATGTTTGTATATAGACCTATGGATGCATGTATGTTGCCAGTAAACTAATCTAATTTGATCGAGATGGGACTTCTGTTGGATTCCTTATTTTCCGCAAACATGTTTACCTAGACAACAACACGCTACCTGCGTCCAAACCAAACGAGTAGTAAGACTTGGTGTAGTAAAATGCACAACACTTGCTTTCTCATCTGTATTCTACTAAAAAGAAAAGCGGGGGGAAGGGGGGTCATTGGTAGTGATACTTCAAGGTTCGTTACCCTGAGCACAAAAATGACAAATTATCCTAACTGGTGATAGAGGGAATAAGTTCGGGGATCTTCGTATGTGCATTCTTTTCTAGCGTTTATGGCTGCTTCCACGTGAGACAGCAAAAATTACATTATTAAAAACTTAATGCGAGTGAAGCCATGTGTAAAATCTAGTGAGTGAATAAAGTTACACACTAATGCGTAAATTAATATACCAAAATAACTCAAATAAATTATATAAATCACTTCATACTGTAGTTTGTATTAATATACTCGTGCGCTGCAAGCTCAAAGGGATAATTTTCAACACAATCTTGAAATTCTAAATAATATTGGATTTCCAGTTTGTGAACTACTCAGCTACCCTCCAAAGAGAATCCCAAGCTTATATTGTGAAAGACGAACAGGCTTCTCTGTGTCCGAGCCTCGCCCACCTCCCTTCTTGACCTTGAGGTTATCTCGGAGTTTGCTTTGCTCAGTCGCTCTCTTTCTTATTGGCATGTCAAGGGACGGACAGAGGGTGACGAGCAGACATAAACGAGTAGTAGTTCATGTAACCGACACACACTATTGAGTTTAAAGTCATGTTGCCTGACAGCGGTTGATACTTTCTCGCTCCGGTAGGCGGCCCCCTTAAGAGGATATTATCTGAAAGCTCAATGCCAGGTCTGAAGTTGCGCAGCCCGTGCGTGTGCGAGGGAGGTGGAGCTTAGATGAATACGTCAGAGACAAGTCATCCAGTATAGAGAGGAAATACTCGGTGAACTGACAATCGCCTAGTCCTCTTTTACTCTGTCATTCTTTCTTCAAGAGACAACACTCTCGAGCACACAGAAGGGATGTGTAATTATCTTGGGGAGGACAGCAGTTTAAAGAAAGAAAAGAATAGTAAAATGGCATTGTACTCTTCGTTCGCTCTTTCGGGT
This sequence comes from Timema cristinae, assembly GCA_039000515.1. Classification (NCBI taxonomy): domain Eukaryota; kingdom Metazoa; phylum Arthropoda; class Insecta; order Phasmatodea; family Timematidae; genus Timema; species Timema cristinae. Next base: position 19,577 of record JBCFYV010003266.1, read on the forward strand.
TCTTACAGGCGCTGGACTGGTTGTCTTTGTTTAACCAAAGGTCTCGGCCCAAGCGTGGTCCTTTTTCTACCACCTAAGTAAAGTTGCCATTTTGTAGTTCATAAACGAACATATCTATTTTCAGAAAATAAAAATACTATATTTTATACCATTCACTAATCCATCTAGTAAAAGTAATATAACCTAGAGAAAAAAATGATTGAGACTTTATTTTGATGAAAGTGTTAGAATCTACATTAGGCCCCTATGCCCCCGTGTATCTATTTAACGTCACAAGTCTTGTTTCAATCGTGCGGGAAAACCAATAATTTTATGGCCGTTGTAGTAATAGTAAAAACGCTTTTAAAGTCTGAAATTGACATGTTTTACACGAAGTAAAAAAAAAAAATTGGTAAAACCTCTTAAAAAACTTTTAGCAAAACATGAAACAGTCGACTAATGATTTTTTTTTAATATATTTTGAGTTAACAAGGGTTAATTATGTTAGATTACAAAAATCGTTCAAATTTAATTATATAAATAAATATATATATTGGTTAGAAGGCCCCTTTCCCTTGACACGTTGTGGCATTTTGAAGTGGTAGAGCATATGTCACGACTTCAGATCCGCATGATCTCGAGTGATTTTAGACAGTTGAATTGGTAGGTAACGTTGAAAACTGTACTCTAGACTAGGACAATGCCACCACATCTCGTCCAAACACTAATTTATAGTACATGTACAAAGTGTATTCAATTTTACATTCATATAATAGCAAAAACAATTTTAGTTTCCTAGATTAAAATGTTAAATATTTTTAAATATATTTTCCCATGACATAGTAATTTATTACAAAGGATAACGCTTTTTTTTAAATCTGGAACAGTCTTCAAGTCTTCATTACATCTTGTATTCATTGGTAATCAAGTTAAGATTTGAATTTCAGTCAAATTTATTTTAGGGAAGTTGTACACTTTAGAACAGCCGGTAGGTAACGCGTGTGCCTACTGACCTAGGGATCACGGGTTCTAATCCAGGCATGATTGAAAGTATATCATTGGTTAGTTATTATCGGCTGGAGAACTGGGTGATGTTTTTGCTCTAGACTTAGTTTAGTTTGTAGAAAAATCAGTGTGTTCATAAAATGTACGATAAAAAATCTTCAAATAAAAAATACTGTGGTCGTAATTTATAAAATAAATTTTTTCCGTATTTTCATTCAATTGCTAGTGCACCTTCACTTTAAACCCTTCTCACCCTTACTCTATTATAGAAATGATTTAAATTAGTGAAAGATGCTGATATCGCAAAAAAAAACTTACGATAGGCCCAGCTTTGCTGAGCACCATTGAATTACACTACTGATAACAGTCAGGAATGTAAACTGATGTAGGCTTTTTTTTGAAAAAGCAAAGGTGATTTATTTTAGCTAGAATATTAGTGTTGTGTTGTGTTCTTTATTTTAGTGAAATCATACATTCTGTTTGTGTTGTTTGTTTTATTTTATTTGTTTATCATCACACCTTACTACCCTCTGCGTCTGTGGCAGTCCAGTTTATTTCAAGAGCGATGCCTTAAAGTTTAGACCATGCGGATACCAAAGCAGGTTGTATGGTTGTTTTGACAAGATTGTTATAGAATGTTTGATCGTAATCATATTCATGTTTTTCTATACTCAATAAATATTATTTATTTGATAATATTTAATGTTATCGCATATATTATTTCTGTTGTCAACATTCCTTTTTCTCAACTTACACACAGCCTACAGCGATGAATAAGGTCTCAGTGGATAGGATTTTTTTTTTGCGACTTCTGTCATAGCATACTCAGTTTACGTTAAAACACATGGTTTTTTTTAATGTGAGTTAAAATAAAGTTGCTTTTGCAATGACTATCAATATGTCTAAGGGATAGACGCTTCCAAGAGCTGGATTGTACTTGTCAAATGCTGTATTTACTCATTTACTATGTAGCTTTTTCAAGAGTCCTATATCTAACAATATTTTTATATTAATTACAGAAAATTAAGTAGATGCCTCTAACAGATGTTTGAAGTGATCTTCCACTGGCCAATTTTTAAAAATTAAAGGCTTTCAAAATCTATTAGTAGTATTTATAGCAAGAAAATTCTTCAAAATTACAACCATTTTAAACTTATCTTGAGTGGCCCTTGCCTCGATTTATTTATTTAGATGACCCTAGAAGCTATTAAGGTGAGGCAGAAGGGTGCGCGAGTAATTTTACAGTTTTTATAGAATTGAAAGTTTTTGGCCAAAATAAATCAAATATTTCTCCAGTAGCAACATAGAGTTTAGTTTTCTGCACGTGCTAATATATCAACAGATCTTGAATATCTGTCCAGAGTGTCCTGGAATTTTGTCAAAACTTTTTCTCTTTATTTCAAAAGTTTTGACAAAATTCCAGGACACCCTTGACAGATATTCAAGATCTGTCGATATTAGCATGTGCAGAAAACTAAACTCTATGTTGCTACTGGAGAAATATTTGATTTATTTTGGCCAAAAACTTTCAATTCTATAAAAACTGTAAAAACACTTGCTATCCCTTCTACCTCACCTTAAGAGCACTTCTAAACTGATTTTTTTCTTACAGTTACATTATTCTAGAAGCTATAGGGTGTGGTCTTCTCCAGTTAATTTTTGAAAATTTAATGCACATAGAAATCATTTTGAGTTCTATTTAAGGCAATCTTTTAGTTTAATATTCAATACTGTCGAAGTGTGTGAAATGTATCTAGGAGAGAGAAACTTCTTTCCATGGGGGGCTAATTCGTCCATGGACAGTGCCCCCCTTACCCGTCGATTCCACCGCCACTGACCCAAAGTTTTTTATAAGAATATATTTAAATATAGCTTTTCTTTATGGAAGCTATTCAGAGTAGTCCATTCCTGGATTTTTTTTCCATATCTTTATATTTTATTAAGGGCGATCAAATCATAAGACTCTGGAAGTTATTTAGAGCTATTTTTAAATTGTAATAAGAAGTATATGCATCCTTCTCACACGAAGCAATGATTTCTTACAGCTGTGTGTGTGTGCGTGCGTGCCTGCCTCATTGAACATAATATTTGAAAGAACAAAAGGGGGCCTACCTGTGCCCTTCTGTGGACACGTCTATGAAAAAAAAACTGGAAGTTTTAAAATGTCTCGGTAATTGTAAAATTGCGACTAAACTAGCTAAGAAGTTTGTAGATGGAAAAGCATTAGTGACAGAAATGAAATTAATTCTAAAATGTAATTTTTTGGTTCCTCAACATTAATTTAATATCTGAATAGTCGTCGAACATTGAAATAGTAATTGTTCGCCAAGTTTAATGGGGCACTTTTTTTTGTGGCTAACTCAAGAAATGGGTAAAGGAATGCCAATAAATGGCCCCCTGATCAGATTATCCGGAATCTCGGACTACCAGAGTTTTATTCTAATTGGTACAAGTCAATTAAAGTGTATTTAGGTTTGGCCTAGGATGTTTATATAAGTTTGCATAGTTTTAGATAAGTTCACTTACACAAAATAAATTTATTGAAATAATTTTTTTCTAGAGATAAAATATAAATAAATAAAAGTTTAAACTCCTAATTGTTTTGAAAATTATTACAAACATATATTTATTTTATTTTAATATTTAGTGAAGAGCCAAATGTTTTGTTTAATGTTTTTATTTACGTATTGTTTAATATTACAAACAAAATGGCAATTTTACATTTCCTATGAAAGTGACTTTAAGGTTACTTTACATAAGGGTTAATTTCCAATTTTGATCATTTCTCCGCTACTATTTGAGATACGAAAATACTTAGAACTGTATTTTTTTTGTACTGTTAAAAATAACAAATATTTTATTCGAAACATATTTAAAAAAACCAATAATTTCTGAGATATAAGCAAATATAAAAACATAAATTTGGAGATCTTTTAAATATGAAATTTATTATGCTCTTTGGTGGACAAAGATGTTCCCTTTTATTACATTTCTGCAAGTGTTCTGAATAATCTATTGCCATGGAGTAAGGAATTAAATAGCTAGCAGTGTATATTATTTCCTTTATGACCTTTGGTGGAGTGTTTCTGTAAAAATATGGGGAATCTATTATTTCGTTTCACAACTATTACAAGTTTTTAGTAAATCAGTCCATTTTAATATGAGAGATGGAGAAAGACTGTGCGGTGCACCGTCGTCCGTACCATTTATTTTTAATAAGTAGAGTAACAATGTTGATTGCACATTGGTGTGTATTTTTAAGGTTTATTTATTCTTCCAAATTCTAACATATTACCTAATTTTTAACAACTAAGATTATCTTCCATTATCTTTGAGAATATAATTAACGAGCTGGCTTGTGTACTGAGTGACTCAAACGCTCAGCCAATCAGATGCCTTTATTCATCTGTTGCTACTTTTCGTATTTTTTACATTGGGTGAATCTACAAAAACACTATTTCAATCGCTGAAAATTTTATAAAGTCACCGGGGATTTTATAAAATTATCATCAGTCACTGGTTAATGTTAATAAGCTAAGTAAAGGTTTGATTAGTTTTGAGTTATGTTTTATAATATATTTAGCATAACTTATATGTTTTATAAAATCAATGGTAGATGTAGAAAATACCGTTGATGTTTCATACTTTCACCAAAGTGGATAGGTATATTAAAAAAATTACTGGTAAATTACTTTTACTTTTGGTGATTCTATACATTCACCAGTAATTTTATAAAATAATGAATTGAACACATTCGCATTAATATATTCAACATATTCCTCTTCATACTATAGTTATTATATGATATTTAAAAACATATTTGGATAAAAGTTTTTCGAAATGTCAATATACGCTCCGAAACAATCATTTACCCGCATTTGACCACTTAGAAATGTTGTGATTATTTTATTAATTAGTTAAAAAAATTGTTTTATATAATTTTATGGGAAGCAAATAGCAATTTATTTGACACCCCTTATATAGAACTCTATAAAACGATCACAATCACCATAGAATACAAGACATTTGAGTTTAGGTAACTTTTCAACAAACACAGTCGACAATTTTAATTTTATAACTATTCATAATTTTAGAGATTATATATTTTGTTTTTAGCACATAATCACGAAACAATTAAAAAACAAGTCAAAATTGAGGTAAGGGGAGTTTAGCTCTATATTTGCGTTTGGAAGCCTAATAACTAAAGCTTTCGCCTCACTTTAGGTTTTGAATTGGAATTCTCAAGGGCCATTGCCTTACATTTGTCAGCCTTTTGTTTATCTTCAATAGCCTTTGTTATGTAAGGTGGATTTCTAATCGGCATGGATCGTCTGCGTCTTGGATCTACAAGCTCTGGCAGGAGACAATCTAGATAGAACTGGCTCAGTTTTTTTCCATGTGGCTAGACCAAAATGCATCGTCTCTGAAAATCTTCTCGACCTTTATACCCACATTTTTCCATAAAACAAAGAGGCAATAACTTCTCCTGGTCACATGAAGTTGGCCTTTCACTTGATAGTAGTGTGTTTTTGTTAATGCGCGTAATTTCTCTTTTGTCCTTGCTTATGTTTCAAAAAGTAAACTTTCTTTTTAAAACAGCTTCTTCTGGTGTCATGTTCCTTGCTGAGGGTGAACACTTCACTTCAATAATGGTGTCAGATCCTATTAGACCATCAGGAGTTGCTCCCAAGTAATATAATTCCGGATCAACAAAGAGCCCACAAGGCTCAACTTTAATATTCATTTTATTTTCAAGAGCCAATATACCATTCTTCTCATCATCTCTACCGTACAGCATTGCATCTGTGTCAAAATCATCATAGAGCATACCTTGAACAGCCTTTTCACAAGATGTGTGAGGAAGTCTTTAACAAACGGGTCCAAAGTTAGAGGCAGTGAGCAGCTTTCACCGTACTTCTTTCCATCGACCACTATTTCTTTGGAGAAGTGTCCCTCTTTCAAGCTCCTCACGTTGCTCTGATGTGCTTGGTAAAGTAGCAATACATCTAATTTTCTCTCTATCAAATTTTTCCGTAACCATATCAGGCTTCTGAGCACAAGGCCCATAGTCTTTGTCATTATTAGACAACCTAGGTCTAAATGGGTTCTTTTTCTTCACTTTTGCAGGCAGACTTCTTGTTCTTTCAATTTGACGAAGTCTTCACCTCTCCATCTTCTTAGTAAACTTCCCGGGACTAGCTTGGTACATTACTTTGTGTATTTTATATAGAGGAGTTTTAGTATTGTAAGAAACTACAGCAGCATGACTTCTAGAAGAGTAGGACATATTAAGGCAAAAATGAACCCTTTTCTCACGGATAAGGTAAGACAGTGGTGCACAACCCATGGCCCGCCATGCCATTTATTGCGGCCAACCAACTAAATGAAATTTGCAAAATAAATTCCTAGCATATTCTCATATTACTTAGACTAGGTTGTCAGCGAAATATGATTAAAAGTTTTATTAAGGGACGAAAGCATTTAAAGTTTATGCTTAGTAAATCTACCGATACTTCAACAGCAGCTATGACATCGAGTCCGTTTATTTATGAGGACTTTGTTAATAATTGTTTGATAGCCGTATCGTAAAAACCTTGTGTTAATTGCGTGAAGAAGTTTGAGTAAATATGTCTTGATTGAATATCTATGTAACGCAGTGTCACAGATTTTGCACGTATTATTGCATCGAAATTTTTGAAAATTTCAAAAAATTGGCATATATTTTTTCACTAGCCATATATGAGTTCTCTGACATAACATCAACCGTTCAAATGAGCATATTTGCTCCAGGTGTGACGTAAGAATTCTAAATTTATTAATAACTCGTCTTTCTGTACTCCATGGATGGACAGATCAAGGCTGCAAGGCATCAAAAAGGTATTTGTATAAATTTGTCTACAATGATTAGACCAAACAATGGAATAGTGTCTCTCCTCACAAAGCATATGTGATAACTTTGCCACGCCAACACACTTATTGCATATCACTGCATTATAGGCTTACACCAGTAAAATTTGGTTGTAAAATATCTGGGCTAAAGAAATCTGATACGGACATTAGTGCAAACAGAGAACTTCATTAAATCAGAGGACTCAATCACCGACAATTCAAAGGATTCCTCAATGGAAACCGAGGCCAAATATGGTGACCGTGTTTACTGCAGCAGAGGCAAGGTTTTGAAAACTTTCAGAGGAAATCAAGAGAAAAATAATTACATCTCAGATTTAGCAAACAATGTATCAGTATTCCAGGCAAAACTAAGGTTATTATAATTTGAAGTTAAAAATGTACTAATTTCTGCGCTGTAAAGAAATGTTTCCCTCACATGAAATTTATTCCAGCTAGAAATATGCTGGGCACATCAGCCGAATCCAGGAAACTTTCAGAGAAGATTTGTGATTTAAATTGTGACAAATTCCTATTCAAGATATTTCCCAAACTCTTATTTTGATGTTAGGTTATGAAGGAGTTTGGCAAGGGAAATGGTAGCGTCATTCTTTACAAAATTAAAGTAAGATATTATTTTCAATATTTTCGATATTTTTTCTTTCCGGGGGGGGGGGGGGAGATCAACCCTATCGCCCCCTCCGGAATCCACCACTGTTTAAGATATGTTGATGATCGTGATTATGCTATTTTTAAGCACTACATATTATGTACGTATATAGTTATTATATCTGGGCCACCTTGCCCGGAATATTACTAGCCCCGTCGTTAAAACAAAGATCCTATACTGTACATCACTTTTGTGCAAAGGAAGACTTATTTTTTATTACAAGGTTTTATTGCAATCTATTCAATATACAAATAAACTTATTTTCCTTTTGTAAAAATATTGATCAGATTACAAACGTTTTTTTTTAAATAGTCATTGAGCTTATTTAAAGCTTGCTCATTCTTAGCTTGGTTTTATGATTTGCAATGGTAGATTCTGGTAAGAAGGGCTTTATATAAAATACACCAATTTTTTGTTGGTCAACATTGATAACATTTTTATTTATTACCAGTGTTAGTTTATAAGCAGGCCTATAATATGAATAGTCTGATAAACATAAAAAACACTCTAAATGAACTATATTAAAATGTGTCTTTTGGATCCACCTACCTTTGTGGTTCTGTAAAAGCGCTATAATTATCCATATCAAAGTAATGTTCTGATGGAACGGCATAACTAACATCATTCACAACTACAGTCTCAATAGATGTGATGTGTGGACTCTCAGTTAGATCACCGTTATCTGCCTCCAGCAACTTTGTTTTTTTCTATTACAATTAAAATCAGTTTGCAATTGTCTCCAAAATGCTCTTTAATGGTATGAAAAATTAAAATTGAAAAATACGGTAAAAAGTATTTTCTTTAACACTGCGTCTTACTACCCGTTCGGGTGTTATGCTTATGTACTAATAAGCTAAGGATTTTGGGATTAGGAAGGTTATATCAATATTAAGTATGCCCTCATTTACGTGGAGGGAGAGTAGTAAACCATTTTGGAAAACCACCCTCAGTACACCCGACCTAGATTCGAACCTTAAACTCCCCGTCATCGACAGTCTCTAGTCTATTGCGAGAGTAGAGCTTTAGATCACGCGGCCACCAAAGTGGGTGTATAAAAATAAAAAAGTCTCTTAGTGATTTTTGTAGGCACTGCAATTAATTCCCTAAGGTCCAATAATTTTGTAATTAATAAAAATTACCTTATTTTATTCTCGGGGTCTTAATACCTATCCGGGAAACATGCATTTTAATAAAGCTAATAGAGTTGGAATGGGTAAAGTAAAACTTAGTTAAAATGTACCCAAATTTTCAAGGAAGACGTGTATGGAAAACATTTTAAAAAATACCATAGCTACACCCGGCCGGGATTTGAACCCCGATGACTATGTCAACGGGAAACCACGTTAAATGAACTTAGTGTGTACGTCATTACAGTTTAGGTTTTTTTCACAAGTTTGTAATATACAGTTAGGATTCACGACAGCCTATAGTAGTCTTGGAAGAAAGATATGTTTAGAACAAATAAAGAAAGATACAGTATTTATATCTTTATTTATATAAGATTTTTTAAAATTGTCATTGATAGGATTTATCAAAAACAAAGTTGCAAGATATAAAAATAGTTTTTAAACCTGTCAAAGAATGGTTCTTTATGAATGTTTTTCAACACATTTATTGTTTTCACTGAGGTGTTCCCATACACACTACAGGCAAACGCTGGCATATTTGTTTCGATATCACCTTTAATATATCCCAAATCCTAAATTTAGTTTATTGGAATATTTCAATCGGGCATCGTTTAAAAAATCCCAATTTATTAGGAAGGTATTTGATATTTTCTCTAGCTGTAAATTATCATTTTATAGATTAATATATAAAATTCAGCTTTACATATTTTACTTGAAAAATAGATAATTAAATTGGAATTACATGTTCTAAATTAATAAATTTGTAGACTACCTTTGTTTCCAATATTATTTTAATTCTATTCCTCGTCTTTTCTTACGTGGGGCGCATAAATGTAGATGTGATTTATATATAGCCTCTTATTCTGTCAAATCCCGAAGTATTCATTGTGACTTTTCAAGACAAACGTCAATACTACTGTAGCATAAATGTGCTAATGAGTTATTTCTGACTTCTCTTATCTGCCTTTAGCCCAAAGCACCAGGCTTGGGTCAGGCGGACACTATCCACATTCCTTTTGTGTTTACTTCCTTCAACAAACCTCCCCTGCCCCCCTCCCCAAAACCATTTCCTCGTCCCTCGTTCGGGTAGTTCAGAGTCTTTCCTCCAGATATCAGAACAACCGTTAAAAAAATAATCGTTTTAAAATAATATTTATTCCGTTTTTTCTGTTGTGACTATGGATTTTTTTTATGGAAACGTCTTAGTTAGATAATATTGTATATATATAGCTTTTAAATTTTTATTATTTATTTCTGAATCACGATTTATTTTAAACGAATCTATTAAGGATTTATGAGCTTTTCAAACATATAATGAAATAGATTAAAACATAGGTACGTCGCCATATTCTTACGCTCTTCAAAAATGCAAAATAATATATTATAGCATTTTTTATTTTTTCGTAAACATGATTTCCCTAAGAGTCTGCACGGTCTTCTTTGCCACATTTGGGAGCAATGGCGGTACAGGTCTAATATCCTCTTAACCGTAGTTGACGCGACGATAATTCTTGTTTTTCTTTAGTAGAAAGTATTGGCGGAGTTTTAATAGTGTTATTTTATTTTTTATTTTACATTAACGACTTATTAATTATTGTGATTTTATATAACTATACATCAAAGAATCCCAAAAGTATTTTCATATAATTTACTTAATCATTGGCGCACCCAGTAGCCATTTACTTTGGGGGAGGCATTCAATCAAGGCTGTAGCAGGAATGAAATTTTGATGGAGGAAGCGGGATTGGGGTTGTAAAACCCCATAATACCTGAAGGCCGACAGTATATATGAATATTAAATGCTTTTAAAAAATATTTGGAATAGTTTTATAGTAATTAAGAGAGTTAAATAATGCAAATGGTATCTAAGTTATTATTTGTGTGTTGTTTTTCAATTGTTAATTTTGTGTGCAACGGTAAACCTTTTGAATATTAGGCTTAAGTCAAAAGCCTGGTTTTAAAATGTAGCCTATACATTAGACACATCTTCAATGGTAAATATTTTAGCTATACCTCATATTATTTAAATGTATCTTAAATTATTTGTGGTATTGGGG
>JBCFYV010003267.1:0-30487 GCA_039000515.1 Timema cristinae
CCTTTCTTCACCTTAATACAGGAGCTTTCCCTTAAATAGGGGGCTTACAACCAACTTAAATCATGTACAGCAAGAGTAAATATTTTAAAATTTGATAAATTAATTATCTTCGCCTTAGTCGCTCATGCTTTTTCGAACTAGTTAATTAACTTAGAATATGAGTGTGTTATTTTGATTATTTTTTTAAATATTTAAGTACTGTACACATTAAAGTAGGCCTATTAGTTGTACATTTAACCTCTCAGGCTACTAAAATAATTCCACATAATTAACAAAGTAAAATCTTTTACAAAGATGCTATCAAATGTATTTGTAATAAAGGCATAAAAAGATAAATAAATCAAGCACGAGGGTAAAAAACTCACATTTAAAAAAAATATAATGATATAGCCTACACTATATACAAGAAAAGCTATTAAAATTCTTGGGTGGTTTCAAATAACAATTTATTTTGTACTAGGTTTAAATTAAGTTACCTTGAGTGGACGGGGAGGCTAGGCCTATTAATACCCCTAACACAAGAACAGCAGGGAACAAACACATAACTTACAATAATTATTTCAAGTATGTATACAATAGCGCACACAAATTTATCAATTCTATCTCACTAACAAATTAAAAAACATAAAAAATATATAAAATAAATCAATAATAATATGCAGGGAGTCAAAACAAAATTTTCGTCGGTTTTGGTTCCAGTCCCTGTTCTCCAATCAAACATTTCCAGCTCTGGTTCCGGTTATAGCACAATAAAGGTTACGGCTCTTTTCGGTTCCTGATAGCTTTCCGGTTCTTTAATATTTATTTAAAAAAATTAACACAGCGTTTTTCTATCAATTCGGGCTACGTCAATGTACTAATTTCGATAATGGGTTTTTAACGAATGAGGAAGATTATATTTTTATATTTAGAGGAAGTTTATCCCCATTTGCGCGGAAGGAGAGTGGAGAACCACTCTAGAAATAACACTCTGGATCAAAAGTATTGCTAGATTAAAAAATATTATAACGTATCATAATAAAAACAGTGCATCCTTCTAATTAGCATCTTGATCTGTCACCGTCAATCTCATAGTCAAAATCTTCTGAACTGAATTTTCTTTAAAGTAACCCATCAATAATATTATTTAAACCACTTACTAACAAACAAAACTAATCACCTCCACACTGTACAGAAGGAACATATTCACTGAGCTACTTCCTAATTTAAACTTGAGTGAAAGAATTTAAAGTTGGCATTTTGCCATCCTCCATCTCCACTTTCCCTCTATTATAATCTGTTCAATCAACCACATATTATCAGTTTTCACTTTCAGAAAGTACTAAGCAGGCTTAGAATGCGTGTCCAAGACCGATGATTTCTTAATTTCTATATTTTAACTTTTGAGTAATGTGGTATTATCTGCTGTCTATCAAAGCTAAATACATCTTCTTGAACATCTACATTAAACATTAAAGTGAGAAAACAGATAACAATGTGACAGTCACGAAATGCCTCTGGAATCTTAACATCAGTGTGTATTGCTAAGGGCTCATTAACTCTTTTCTAATCACCTAGAAAAGAAGTTTCAAACAAAGTAGTAAACTAAACTATATCAAGCCCTTTCAGAACTTACTGAGAAAGGGGGAAACACAACATTTCAAAATGAAACTAAGCTTTGGAAAGTAAAAAATATGTGTGCAACATGCCAACATTATGTACAATTCTGTAAAATTAGGAGCCTTTAAGAAACTTTTAGAACTTTTATGAACCTACAATTATTTAACTGTTCCAATTCCGGTTCCTTAAAAATAAATGTTAATTTCCGTTATTGGTTCCGGTTCGACTCCTTGATAATATGTATAAAATCCAAATATAAATAATCAAGCAAAGATGTGAGAGTTTGTAATGCAATAGATTGACCCTAAGGAGTATTTGAAAGCATTGACCATTTATCATTCTAATTATTCATATATTCAAAAATATTTTACATATAATTAAACATATTTTACTTTATTTAAATTTTACAACCTATTACGTGGCGCTTAAATCACGTCTTCCTCTAAATTATTTACTAGTTAGTTCACGCCTCGTGGTAAGATGGCAGCATCTACTGGAGCTAAATTTAAGAAATGTTAAGTATTTCCTTCGAGAAACATCCAAAAGCAATAGGTATTTTTGTTCTGAGTTTGAAGGTGTGTAATTTACCGTTAGGAAGATTCCTTCGAGAAGCTTCTATTGAACTCAGATATATGTGACTTTTTGAAACTCCGTATTTTTACTGTGCAATCGGTCGTGGTCTTGAATGGACGTGCTTTAAGCGATCAGTGATTATAATTGTTAGGCCCTCGACATGATCGTGTTTCGATTAGAAAATATTAATAACAATATGATTTAAATTTAAAGAATAAACAGATATCAAACTTTATGTGATATATTATCATTTATTAAAGTCTAATGATAAGGAACGAGGCATAATAAGTAAAGCACATAGTTGCGTAATAGAAATAATGATTTACGGAGTAACTTATAAATGACTCTGTTATGTAATATAGCAAATAGCGACACAACGTGGGAGATTTATAATAAAAAATATTACGAAGTGTAACAAATGGCGTCCAACGAGGGGCGGAACGCGAAAAGTGTAACAAATAGCATTCCAACAAGGGGCTGAAGAAACGTAAGTGTAACAAATGGCGACACAACGTGGGGGTTAATAGGCGACTATTAACGCTCGCCAAGACTCGTAATGTAACAAATGGCGCCCAACGTGGGGCTCGAATACCGCGAACTGAGACAAAGGTGCGTCACTGAGCTAAAGGAAGAGACGGCACACCAGGAGACGGCACATAATCACCAAAGGACGGCACACCACACCAAGGAGACGGCATAGTCAAGAAAAGGCGCAAAGGACTGTTGGAGACGGCACACCTGCAAGAGACGACACACCAACGGCACACCATCAAGGAACGGGACGGAGGACCTTTTGGAGACGGCATGCAGTCAAGAAACAGCGTCGAGGACAGATAAGTGGTCAACAGAAGCTGTAACTCTAAATAAAAAAAAAAATAATAATAATAATTTTTTTTTAATCTAATTTCAATTGTGTATTTTGGGGGTAGTAAAATTTTGTTTCTATATGTTGGGATTTCACAAATCAAATTAAAACTAACAATATAAAAGTGTATGGGCCTAATTTTAAATTAAATTTCTCACTATAAAAAGTAATTCTTAGATCAATAGTACTTGAAATTTGTCAAGGCCTAACACAAAATTAATTCATAGATTAACTTAAGAAAAATTTATTTAAATTTTCAACATGGCAGACAAGGTGATAAGAGAACCTGAAGAGTATGATGATGAAGACACAATGCCATTTATTTATGAGGAGGATGAAAGGGCAGGTCAATTCAGGAGGGCAAATTGTGAACAGGAACAAGAAGGGAGTGAGGAGGAAGTAAGGGCTAGCTCTGGGGAGGTAGCAAGTAACGAAGTAATCCTGCAAACGCTGAATCAAAGTGTAGGGGGAACAATAACCTTAGTGGAAGATAGGGTGACTAAACCAGTAGAACAAGTAGATCTTTTAAATATTATATTAGAAAATATGAGAGAACTCGGATGTAAAATTGATCGAACTGCATCAGAAAATAAAAAGGATTTGGAAAAAATGGGACAAACTTTAGAAACTAAACTCAACCAAAAGGTCGACGAACAATCAAAGAATATAAATAAAAATATAAATAAAAAATTTGAGAATTTAGAATTAATTAATCAAAATTTTATCCAACAAATTAATGAAATTAATGACAGGGTTTCAGAAGGAGAAAAAAAACAAGGAAATTTAGAGGTTAGGCAGGAAAATCTAAGAAAGGAACAGTTTAAGTTAACTGATCAAATATCTTCAGTGACAAACAAAACAGAGGGTTTGGAGAAAAAATTAGATAAAGAAACCAGTAAATTAGAAAAACAAATACAAACACAGGATATACAGATAGCACACAACAAATCAGCTGTTCAGGTAGTGCAATCCAATTTGGAAATTCAAATAGAAAAGGTGAGGTTAGAAATTGAAGGGCAAGAGGATGCTAATAGGCAATTTATTAAAGAAAATATTAATGAGGAGATTCAAATAGAAAGGAAAGAAATTGTGGAGATAAAAGAAATTGTAAATGAAAACAAAAAAACGGTTGGCACTTTAGATCAGAAAATAAACAACTTAGCTGATCAAGTACAACTTAACAAAGGTAGGGGGACAGATAACAAAAATGGGTGTAGTCACAATCTCTTAACCAAAAATGTCAATGACCTTACTTTGTCACTCATTCCTAGGTATAGGGGAGCAAAGGGCAAAATATCTGTGGCTCAATATTTGCAAAAAATTGAGAGAGTTTGGAAAGAAGAGGATTTAAGGGAAAGGAACAAAATTGAAATTTTGCTCTCATGTTTAGAAGGGGAGGCTAGGAACTGGGCCAGTTATTTAGAGGATGAATGGGAGACCTATGAACAGGCTAAGCGCGCATTTTTGGATCACTTTTGGTCTCAAGAGATGCAGGACGACTTTCTGCAATTAATATTTAATAATAGATATGATTCCAAGAAAGGCACAATGAATGAGTATTTTCATGGTTTTGTTTCTCAGGCTAGGTATTTAAATTATCCATTGGAAGAACACAGGTTGGTGAAACATCTAACAAACCACTTTCCTCTTCAGGTACAAAATGTACTGTTAAGTGTTAATGCCCAAAATGTGAAGGAGATGGAAAGAGTATTGATAGGATTTGACAATAGGTGGCAAAGGAATGGGGAAAGGGAAGGTAGAAATGAAACACCCAATTTTGATAGAACTAGACAGACCTATAATCCATTCGGTCGTGATAATAAACAAAATAGACCACCAAACCCATTCCAAGATTCAAAGCGTCGAGAAGACGGTAGGCCCAACAGACCTAACTATTTTATAAACCAAGGACAAAATAGGCAAGGTCCCAACAATCATATGATAGGACACCGAGAGGGGGTGAGGGAAAACCCCAGACAAGAGAGCCGAGACAATTACAACAAACAGGTAAATAATAGTCAGACTAGAAGAATAACAGCAGAAGTACACTCTGCACCTAGCTTTAATGATATTGCACCATTCACAATGGGTCACACAGTCGTTAGAAATGAAAATCAGGGAAACTGATTGCTAGGGCCCATGGCAGTCCACATGAGGTCAACAAAGTAGTAATAAATAGGACTAATGAACAGATTAATTATTTGAACTTTGTTAAACAATATGTTAAACAATATGTAATTTTACAAGGTGATCCCATGGAGGATCTATTGCAAGAAAATAATAGTAAAAATGAGTTCTGTAAGGCAATATCCCCAGAGATAGAAGGAAAGGAAGGTAACCTTAAGTTAAAATTATTGGTAGACACGGGATCTGAGATAACGGCTATTTCCCAGGAGTGTTTTGAAGAAATAAAAAAGCAAAACCCAGATGAGGTTATTCCTGAATTGCCAGTTACCAATGTAACCTTAATAGCCGCTACAGGATCAAGGAACAAAAAAGTGAAGAAACAAGTGTTGCTGGATGTGGCGATTAATGAGGTAAAAATTACTATTATTTTTCTTGTGGTGGAAAATCTTAATGTACCTGTAATATTAGGATCAGATTGGTTAACAGGTTTTGAGGTTAATATTGATTATAAAAGCAGAAAATTATCTATAAACAAGAATCCAGTAAAACTACAAGTTTCATTCATTGAAAAATCACATGTGAATAGGGTGCAAATACAGATAAGTAAAGTAGGTTGTATCGAAGCAAAAAATACTGAAAATATCAAAATGCAGCAATTAACATCTAATTATGAGTCAAACATACCATGGGAAGAAATAGAAAATAAAGTCAATAAAATGAACTTAGATGGGGAACAAACTCAGGACCTACTAGAAACCATGTGGGAAAATAGAGAGGTTTTTTCTAGAAAACCTGGGTTGAACAAACTTTACGAGTGTGAACTCCAGGTAACAAATCAATCACCATTCAATTGTAAGTCATACCCAGTACCATATAGTCAAAGACCAGCTGTCGAAGAGGCACTAGCTCACATGTTAGAGTGGGACATAATAGAAAGATGTAGTTCTGATATTGTTAATCCACTAGTTGTAGTTGGTAAGAAAAACAAAGGAATTCGACTGTGCCTTGATGCACGAAAGATAAATCAGATATTGGTAAGAGATGAGGAGACCACTTCACCAGCTAATGAGCTCATACAAAAATTTGAGGGTTGTAAATATTTAACGTCTTTGGACTTAGTAAGTTCATTTTGGCAGATAGGATTGCACAAAGACTCTAGGAAGTATACTTCATTCATATATAATGGACGAACCTACTGTTTTAAGAGAATGCCATTCGGTCTATCAGTTTCTACTAGCAATTTCATTAGAGGTCTAGAAAAAGTATTGGGGCCAGAAGTATTAAGCTTCGTTACCCTATATGTCGATGACATAGTCATAGCATCAAGTACTTTCAAGGAACATGTGGAACAAGTGGGACTAGTACTGAAAAAATTAAAATTAGGTGGCATGACGGTGAACCTAGAAAAATCGGCTTTTTTATCCAAGAAAATAAATTTTCTGGGACACATAATTTCTCCAGAAGGTGTATCAGCTGATGAAGATAAAACTAGGGCCATTAGGGAATTTCCTATCCCTAAAAATAAGAAGCAACTTCAAGCTTTTTTAGGTTTGATTAACTATTACAGGAAGTTCATCAAGTGTCATTCGAACCTGGTACTCCCACTACTTCGACTAACTAGAAAAGGTGAGGAATGGAGCTGGGGTATAACAGAGGAAACAGCTATGAAACAAATTAAGGATCAATTTGTGAGTACAGTCATGTTAAAACATCCAGATTTTAGTAAACCCATGTGCATTTCTTGTGATGCATCAGGTCAAGCGATAGGTGCAGAATTATTTCAAATTGATGAACAGGGAGAACGTAGACCAATAGCTTTTGCCAGCAGGGTGTTACATGGACCAGAAATCAACTATACAATAACTGAAAAAGAATTACTCGCTATAGTGTTCAGTTGCATTCAATTTCGTATTTTCATCATAGGGAAAACTACTGTTTTGTATACAGACCACAGAGCACTTACTTTTATTAACAAATGTAAGCTACTTCATGGCAGGCTCACCAGATGGATTTTGTTACTACAAGAATATGATTTAGACATTAAGTATATCCCAGGTAAAGAACAGGTAGTAGCTGACACTCTGTCTAGATATCCTCCTGAGGGTGTAGTTGAAAGAACCATTGACACAGAATTCAGGGTATTGGCACACAAAAGGGAAGTAATGAATGAAACTGATAAAAATATTAAACAGGAATTACCCAAATCCCAAAAAAATGACCTTAAATTAAGTAAAATTTTCATAGAATTAGAAAAGAAAAACTCTAAGCCGGAAATTAGTGCTAATTATCAAATTCATGGGGAATTACTTTTCAAAAAAACTTCTGTTGACAAGGTTTGGACTATATGTATTCCTAAGGAACTTATTATTCCAGTAATCAATAGTTGCCATGAATACTATGGCCATGTAGGAGTAAAAAAGTGCTACAAAATTTTACAAGAATCATGCAACTTTCCTAAAATGAACAAAACTATAGCTAAAATATTAAGAACATGTGACATATGTCAGAAAACCAAAATTCCCAATGTAAAATATGAAGGACTCATGAAAAATGTTATAGCAGAACACCCATTACAATTAGTCTTCGTAGATATATATGGCCCACTTCCATCTAGTATAAGGGGTGTCCAATATATCTTTGCAGTATTAGACATCTGTACCAAGTTTGTGAAGTTATACACTATTAGGAGGGCTACTGCCAGAGCAGTCACGAACAAAATTGTTCAAAATTATATATTAACGACGTAGGAGTTCCACAGGTTATTGTTTCGGATCATGGGAAGCAGTTCATATCCAAATTCTGGAGAGAAACCCTTGAGGCCCATAGCATAAAAACAAAATATACATCAATATATCATCCTCAGAGTAACAGTGTTGAGAGAGTAAATCGAGAAATAGGCAGGTTTATGAGGTTGTATTGTCACAACAAGCATGCTTCCTGGGCGAACCAAGTAGAGAAAATAGAATTTTGCTTAAACTCCACTACTCACGAGAGTACAGGTTTTACACCTATAGAGCTCATGAAAGGGAGGAGGCCCTGTAGGAACCTAGAGAAACTTTTTGATTTTCCACCTAGAATAGAAAAGGATCAACAAGCTAAATTACATATTGCCGTGAAACGACTAAAAGATGTAGCCACAAAAAGATCCCATTATCATGATAAAAACATCCACAAACCTGTAAGTTATGTTGTTGGACAGTCAGTTCTGGTAAAAAATCACAAACTATCATCAGTCTTAAATAAAGAGATAAAGAAATTCTTTTTACTATATGAAGGTCCCTATCAGGTAAAAAGAATAATAGGTCATAATGTGTACCTAATAGAAGACCAGGAGACTAGACAGGTAAAAGGAACCTACAATGTAACTGAATTAAAGCCCTATCATCAATTAGTGGATCAGTAGGAATGTATGTTACAGAAACACAACCCTAAAGCAACCTGTATCCTATCACGATAGATTATGTTAGGAAGTTGTGAGAACTGTGAGGCTGCAGTGCAATATGGATAGCTCTCAGAACTTGAAAGGGCTAAAGTAAGGATCAGTAAGTCTCCATCGCGGTGCAGATCAGTGTGAAACGGTACTTTCAAGTTAGGCTAGCTAAGGAATCGGAGAGAGAAGTGAAGAAATAATAATAATAAGGTAACAAGAATTGTGAAGCGCCGGGGCTCTCAGTATATTTTGTAATTTTATCTTTTTAACCTTGTAAATGGGAGCCCAATTTTTTTATTGTGAGGATAGGTGTGGAAAGTGACCCACCTCCTTAACACTTCAATACAGTCCAACTTTGGAAAGTATAATTTCAGGTTAGGCTAGCTTAAAGGAAGAGAGAGAGAGAGAAAGAGGGGGTGAGAAATAATAACAATGTAATTAGAATTATCAAGCAACAAGCTCTAGTATATTATGTAATTTTATCTTCTTAACCTTGTAAATAAGGGCCATTTCATTGTAAAGATTAGTATGGAAGGTGACCCTCCTTAATATTTCAATACAGTCCAACTCTGGAAAGTAAGGACAAGTACTTCATTTTGTTTTCATTATTAATGACAAATTAGAGGGAGGGAAGCATCCTCTGAAGTGCTTGGTGAAGGAAGGAGAAGAAATGGATTTATTACAAAGTATAGTCAGTTGAGGGAGGGAAGCATCCTCTGAAGTGCTTGGTGAAGGAAGGAGTAGAAATGGATTTATTACAAAGTATAGTCAGTTGAGGGTGGGGGTGTACCCGGAAAGCACCAGGTCAGACAAGTAATTTAAGACAAGCTTATAATAAAAATTGAGTTGAGGCAGGTAATTTCTGCTATACAGTGACATGTTGTGATGTCAGGACTTGGATTCTTCGACGTTTGGCAAGAGAGTAGTTTTGTCGCAGAGGTCTGACTACCTTGTGAGTTTTAGGGGGCAGGGATTGAACCTGGGCCACCCGAGTTATGGGAATTTTGTAAGTGTTAGGGGGCAGGCATTGAACCTGGGCCACCCGAGTTAAGTATTGTGAGTTTTAGGGGGCAGGCATTGAACCTGGACCACCCGTATTAGAGTTTTGAGAGTTTTTCTGGGCCAAGGGGTCAGCAGAGTTCTGAACCGCCTGTGGTTACCAGACATTTGAACGAGGTTTGGACCGTTAAGAGAACGCCTCTTGTGTGTTTTGAAGGCCTGAGAAATGGGATTGTCGGTCACTGTATGCCGGGAAGTATCCTGAGGATACGTTCCAGTTTTTGGGAGTTAGCCTTTATTGAGCCTGTTATAAAAATAAGTCAATATTATGTCACAAGTTTAAAGCAACTTTTTTTTAAATAAAATTTTTAAAGGAATAATAATCATAATAATTAATTATAAGAATATTTCAAAATGTGAGCTTGTATTATTATTGTATATACTATGGTTCTATGTGCTGTGGAGAGATTCAACATCGAGTTGTTTTTTCATTTTGTTTTACTAGGGGTTAAGTGTCATACTAATTAAATCAATGATACTGTATGATAATAATAATTTTCTGTTGTTAGACAATGTATGTGTATGATATTGCCATTTCTATGATTTAAACAATGTACTTATATGTTTTACTAGTTAATTATGTTTATTTTAATTTTTTATGTTAAGTTAAGCTATTTTCAGCAAATGTGGTGCTCATATAGCAAATTTTAGTTGACCGTTTGGTACATAAAGTTGTAAATGTTTGTGATCATATAGCAAGTTTGGCCAAGAGACTTTTAAGAGTAAGTGTAACAAAGTGTTAAGAGCCTTTGTTAAGTTTGTGAAGAAAAATCACAAAAGTGGGTCCGTGAAGGATCATGAAACGAAGTGCAACAATTATTTAAAGAAGATTGTATAGAATTAAAAAAAAGACAAGACATAAAGGAAATGCAAATTGCTTGGAAAAAATTAATTAAAAGACACTTCGATTGGTGACAATTAAATAAAATTTTCTTAATATAATAAACTTAGACTATGTTATGTCAGTTAATTATAATTAGGCTGGCATCTTACTTAGATATTTTATTTCATTTAATCATAATTATACTAAATGTTTTACTTAGATTATCTTATTTTAATTAATCCTAATTATAACTGATAAATTTTATTTTAATGCTTAAATCATATAACTTACACTTCAAAATATTGAACTTGATGCAATTTTGTTAATTCTATACAGGATGTTTAAAAATATTGAACTTTAAGTAAATTTTGTGAAACTATACAGGATGTTTCAAAATAGTGAAATTTTTGTAAAATTTGTAAAACTTATACAGAGTGTACGAAAGGTGATCATGTCTTCTTTTTTTATTTTGGCAAAGCGTATCAAAAAGTATAAGACTAGTCTCTACTTTCCGATACACTTTGGGGGGTATTGTAATGCAATAGATTGACCCTAAGGAGTATTTGAAAGCATTGACCATTTATCATTCTAATTATTCATATATTCAAAAATATTTTACATATAATTAAACATATTTTGCTTTATTTAAATTTTACAACCTATTACGTGGTGCTTAAATCACGTCTTCCTCTAAATTATTTACTAGTTAGTTCACGCCTCGTGGTAAGATGGCAGCATCTACTGGAGCTAAATTTAAGAAATGTTAAGTATTTCCTTCGAGAAACATCCAAAAGCAATAGGTATTTTTGTTCTGAGTTTGAAGGTGTGTAATTTACCGTTAGGAAGATTCCTTCGAGAAGCTTCTATTGAACTCAGATATATGTGACTTTTTGAAACTCCGTATTTTTACTGTGCAATCGGTCGTGGTCTTGAATGGACGTGCTTTAAGCGATCAGTGATTATAATTGTTAGGCCCTCGACATGATCGTGTTTCGATTAGAAAATATTAATAACAATATGATTTAAATTTAAAGAATAAACAGATATCAAACTTTATGTGATATATTATCATTTATTAAAGTCTAATGATAAGGAACGAGGCATAATAAGTAAAGCACATAGTTGCGTAATAGAAATAATGATTTACGGAGTAACTTATAAATGACTCTGTTATGTAATATAGCAAATAGCGACACAACGTGGGAGATTTATAATAAAAAATATTACGAAGTGTAACAAATGGCGTCCAACGAGGGGCGGAACGCGAAAAGTGTAACAAATAGCATTCCAACAAGGGGCTGAAGAAACGTAAGTGTAACAAATGGCGACACAACGTGGGGGTTAATAGGCGACTATTAACGCTCGCCAAGACTCGTAATGTAACAAGTTAAATAACATTTAAACTAAATCGTTTGGTTATAAATATGTGTATCTTAATGTTATTGTTACGAGTTAACTTGAATATGTGTTTCAGTTAATTAAGTTGTTGGTTTCATTTATTTTCAAACAACATTTCAACTATCTATCATCCTCTCAGGGAATTAATGTAATTTTCATTTAACTATCCTTGTTTTATAAAAACATTTTTTTAATCCTAATTAATTCTATCCATCCGTAGTGAATAGTTAGTTGTACAACACCAATGAACCTCTATAATTTAGGACTACTGTAGAACTTAACTACAATACGTAAAGCTAAACATTTTTAAAAAAACTGAAAAACTTACACATTATAAGCAGTACAATTTTTACTTGATACAGTTTTATACTAAGCTATTTAAATACATATTCTATTTTTTATATTTTTTAAAAACCCACAAGAGCATAGGTACTGTTTTACACAGTGGTAGATATGAATATAATATTACATACATATTTTTAGTATTGGTTACGTATATGTTTCAAAAGAAACTAAAAACTAAGAATCAGGGCTGTATAGGGCCTATATAATATTAAAATTCAAATCACATATAGCGATATATACATTAATTTATTTAAAAAATACCATTAAAAATTGTTTTTATAATATATTAAGGCTGATAAGATACAACTTTTGATTTATGTAGACCTCTTTCCTAACTTTTCAGATAATATTCAAATTTTCATTATTTCTAATCCTTGGTGGAAGTTATTCTATATTTTGTTGTTTATATATATGTTTAATATATTTCAGTAATTTTAGATCTGATTTTATGTTTATATTTATTTGGGTATAGATCCAGAGGTCCCATGTTTGATCACAACAACTTCAGGTGTCAATTCAGCCTCGTGACGACAAATGAGGAGCTACTTGAATTAAAAAGTAGCAGCCTCAGTCTAGAAAATTGAGATTAATGGCCCAAGGGTCTATTACGCTGACCACATGACAACCTCTATCACCAGAGGCTGGCCCTATCTTCGCCAATAGACAGTGGCTGCTCGGTCAGTATTGCTCGAGTGCGTACTGACGCCATGGAGCTATTTATTTGGGTAAAGTTTCAAAACCTGTATTTGAGTGTTATTTTCCTAATTTATAAACGAAAATATTTAAGAAAAAATAAATACTTTTTACAAGTGTTTTTTATATATATATAAACAAAAATTTTTTTTTTTAAATACACTCTTACCATCACTGTACAGCCCCCTCCCTCTTTTTATCCTCCCTCCTATTTTCATCTCATTCCTCTTTCCTCATCCCTACCCCCTGCCCCCTTCACCAACCACACTTTCCCTTCAACAACTTTTTTTTCCCAACGACTATATAATATACTATCGACATTTTTATGAGGAATAAATTAAATTTTCTAAATAAAATATAGCCTATGTTACTCGCTGATAATGTAGCTTATATTAGTGAAAGAATTTTTAAAATCGGTCCAGTAGTTTTTGAGTTTATCCATTACAAACTAAAAAACAAAAAATCAAATCTTTCCTCTTTATAATATTAGTTTAATAATAAACCTTGAATTACAATTTTTTAAATTAAAAAATTAACCAAAACATGAATTTAAAATTATGGTTTATACTAGTATGGAGGTGTATAATTATGGAATAATAAACCTTTAATTACAATTTTTTAATTAAAAAATTAAGGAAAACATGAAATTAGCCGTTTATTCAACAAAGTTTCACGAGCAATGTCGCAGTTTTGAAATCAATGTAAATGGCTATAAATATACGAATATAAACATATAAATAGGGATATAGCCTTCATAAAAAATACATTTTTATTAGTAACATCTGAGCATTCAAATACAATTGAGGATTGTTTTAGTGGTTTTCAAGAATAACAACTGCCAGTACCAAAAGAAATACAGCTGTTGGTTATTTAATAGAATACTTAATATTTATGGTGAAATGAATTCAGTTGTTTATTTGATGGGTTGAAAATGTGTATCTTCTTAATTTATGTAGCTAGTAATCAAATACAGTGAAATAAATCATATTTATTAAAGATTAATTCCCATTCCCCAACTTCTAAATTTGCCCTGGAATGTTGATATCACTGTTAGATTAATGAATTAGTTAACACGCCCAGTTGACGATTTGTTACCTGTTGTTCGTAGCGTTCGTTGTTCGACTATCTCGATCAACCGGTCTCAAAGCGCAATTTCCCGCTACCAGAGGGACATTGATTAATTCTGACTCCTGTAATGTTATACAACTAATGCGACCATTATCTTTCCTCCATCTTTCTATGAGTTACTGTTTAGTCGACATTGGCATAATAGCACACAAACATGAGACCAAAATAAGCTGTACAAGATATAGATTCGTGAAACAATATCATCAGTGATCACGTTGGCTAGTTATTTAGTCCGGGTTCAAACCTCAGTCGAATGTGCTTAGAGAGTTTTTCCTTACATAGTTTCAACTCTCTTTCATATTATTTCCTATCAATCTAACTTTCCTACCCTCTTCATCCTTAGGGTTATTTTTTCTAAGCGCCGCGTTTTACTACCAGTTCGAGTTATACGCCTATGTACTAATTACACTAGTGTGTAAGAGATTAGGAAGGTTTAATTTAGATGAAGTGCACCAAATTTTGCGTGGAAGGAATGTGGAACAACATTTAGAAAAAAAAAAAGCCTCAGTGCACCCGTCCGGGATCGAACCTCAATCTCCCCATCTTCAGCAGTCTAGTCCAAAACGTGAGTAGTGCGTTAGACCATGCGGCCACCGAAGCAGGTCCTAATGTTTTCAAATGCTGATAGTCCGAAATAAAGAATACATGGTGGTCACGCAGTCTAAGCCATCAATCCCGCAATAAACTATAATGTAGGAGATAAGGTGTTTGAGGTTTTAATTTCGGTCAAACACAATATTAATTTAGTGTGGGCATGTAGAGATGATGAGTGTGGCTCTAGTGACTAAGCAAATAAATGAAGGTAGAGTGTGTGGATGAAAAGGAATGGGTAGGTCATTTAAGACGTGGTTAAATGTCGTAGATAATTGTGTGAAAACGAGAAACATTAAGAATTTTAAGAATAAAAGAACATGTTTGACTCGGTGTATGGATGTTATAGGGAGAATGCAAGGATAGGGAAGTGTGGAGAAAGTTAGTGAGGATGAGTTAGGTACAAAGTTTTTTTTAGTTATATGCACAGTTTCTTGCCTACCGTGTATGTAGGTATGTATTTATGTATGTATGCGTTATTCTTTTATTTTCCCACAACGTCTTGTTATCCCTCCGGTCTTTCCGCACTTAATTATATAATTAAGGTATGGATGAGAAAGGTATAGCTTTGGTAAAATTGATTGAGCCCCTACTTGATTGGAGGGAGATTGGTAAATCATTTTAGTACACCTAGCCCCCACATCTCCGGCAAAAAACAGAACAGACGATATTGACGATAGAGCTTCGTGTCTAACGATTCGGTTAACCTTTGTTTTGAACATACTATTACTATGTATAATGGTTGATTTTACATTAAAAATAAATAGTCATCTTAATTTGGGGCATCATTTTGAATCTAGATGACCTGGGTCTAATTTTGGTTCGATTAGTTTTTATTTCAAATCACATTTTTTTTACCCTTTTTTAAATAAATATAACCATAATGATCCACGCCTTTAGGCAGAAAGTAAGTTACACGCAGTCTCTATTAATGGCATGCCCAAGATTCAAACCGCATGCATTGTATCACATTGCTAGAGGAGGTTACACATTGTATCTATTGATGACAAGCTCACGGTTCCAGACGCCGAACACATAGGATTGTGATTACATCAAATGGCCGAGTCGTGAGGAAGAATGTTTACATTCCACCATCTTTCTGCGCTGTTGCGTGTAAGACATTCTCTTCATTATACTAACACCTCATAAAGCTATTCTACATTAAGTAGGCTTACACCAAATAACACTATATGTTTTCCCTTCCTCTCTACATACTAATATTCATGTGCTTCATTAAATACATTCCACATAACCAGATTTTTAGAATTTGCATATAGATGTGGGAGGGGAGCTAATTTACTCTGCGCGGTAAAGATTCGATTGAACAGATAAGCTAAGTTCGATAAAGATAATGCATTTTCCCCATCTCTTCCCATGCTACTGACCCATACTATTCTTTCCACTCCTAGATGT
This sequence comes from Timema cristinae, assembly GCA_039000515.1. NCBI lineage: Eukaryota > Metazoa > Arthropoda > Insecta > Phasmatodea > Timematidae > Timema > Timema cristinae. The sequence goes on from JBCFYV010003267.1 coordinate 16,045, forward strand.
ATCCTAAGGTGGATAATCTGAGTAACGACCGTTGCTGAGTTCAATTATGAGCATATGTTATCCCTCTATATCCACGCTCCTGCACCGTGGTGTTCTATACCGTCTTAGACCACGTCTGGAAATGAAGCCCGGAATCTCGGAGGTCATGGGCAGAATGTGCTAGAGCCGTAATGGATATTCTCTGTTCGTAGAAGGGCCGCTGTTTGTAAGTGATGGGACTCATACAATCTACCATTCTTATCCTTATCCCCTGGATTAATATGGGCATAATAGAATAGTGCTGGTTGAGGTAAAGTGTGTGAAATCCTCAAGTACAATTCTATAGCTTTTGACCGCGGCTTCACTCGCATTAAAATCGAGAAACTAACATTTATCTAGATAATCATTTTAATCACTAAAACCCAATTTTAAACACTTAATGAGGTGGGGAAAATATTGTATATGCCGATGACGCCTTGTGCAATAAAAGGTTAAATTTTTGAAGTCTTGTATCATTGTTGCAATGAATTCCAAAAGAAATAGTTTATACTTAGTATCTAAGAAATAAAACCAAATATATCCAATTTTAACGCAAAAAAACATAAAATAACTGAAATTGTAGGCTTACCTAAATTCAAGATGCAAATGCAAGCAAGCTAATAATTATTTTCTTACGTAGAGGCATTGTTGCAATGAGCTCAAAATAAATTTTTAAACTTACTTTATAAAAAACATAATCTACATTCAAAACCATAAAATAACTGAAAAAAATACCTAAATTTAAGATGCGAATGTGAGCACGCTGTTAGCAATGGTTTTCTTAACTGGAGGCATTGTGACAACTAGCACCAATAAAATGGTTTGAATCTATTGTATAAAAACAAATATAAATAAATCTAATTTACACGCAAAACCATAAAAAATTGAAAAATTAACAAATCAAAGACACAAATGCAATCGCGTTAACAGTAGCTCTCTTACCCTTGGAAATATGGTTGCAATGAATGCCAAAAGAAATAGATTGAAATTAATCTTCTATTTAATAAACAAAACTAAATAAATGTAATTTACATGAGAAGCCATAACATATCTGAAAAAGTACTGTACCTAAATTTAATGTGCAAATACAATTATGCTAAAAATATAATGTATATGTAACTATTATGTTTAGGTAGTGTTACAATGAAAACCAAAATAAATAGGGGTGTCCAAACCCCTCTTACCTACCATCTTTCTACGCCAATGATATTTAAGATTATTACGCTGTGATTCATATACACAGGAGAACCCCAAAGTGTCCACACGTATATGTGCGAGGGGTAAAATACAAATAAGAGCTAAACACCAGATGAACAAGAATGACAAGGAACTGAAACCAATCGCGACTAGAATCGTACGAAAGTGACAAAGAATAAAACCACAGTGTTACTAGAACCAAACAAAAGCGTCAAGAAAATTAATCATAGTGCGATTAAAATTACATAAAAGTGACAAGAAATTGAACCAAAATGTAACTATATGAGCACAAAAGTTTGTTTTCTTGTGATGGGAAGGTCAGGAATCGAATCTTGATCGGGTGTAATGAGAATACTTTCTTTCCTAAATGGTTCCCCAACCTCTTCCCTGGCAAATATGGGTATACTTTCTCTAAAATGTCACCATCATTTTCCCTACTAAATTAGACTAATGGATATACATGCGGAAAACAAACGGGTTTTGAAACGTCCTTAATAAATATTCTGTACATGTGTTTTAGCAAAAATAGGGGGCTAATAGCACTTAGGATTATACTCATAGGGAGTTTGGAACTAATCGTAGTCGCCTGCTTTCATGTCACGTAAATAACCACTTTATAACTTTATATATTATACACACACGCAATGACATTATTTTCAAATTCCCCTCAGGTTATTTTTCAATCAAATTAAAATTATAAAGCGTGTTCGCTTAGCTGCTAATTTTCCCCCTAAATAGATCCTTTCTCCTCTCTTGTGAGGTAGACGTCTTGCCGACTGGCCACGTCACGTCGTGAGGGTTGGGGGAGGGGAGGGATGGGCTGTACGCCGGCATGTGACGTCCATCAGGCGCCCGTACATCTGAGTCATGCACCGAGACGAGACGTAATTGCGCCTGGAGACGCCGACCTTCCTCCCCTGCCCCTAACCCTCTTTATGCAGGTGAGGAAGCGACGCACCAGCAGCATAGGAGACGCCGGTCCGACCAGTCAATCTCCCCCTCCAACCCATAATCCCACCCCTACCCTATATTCACGTGCCACGTTGTACTCACCTTGCCCGAAATGACTCATCATCATCATCATCATCATCATCATCATTATCGTAGATGAGAGGCAGGAAAGTCCCAGGTAAAGGTTCAGTTTGTTTATCTCCCACATCGGTGAGCTCGTCAAACTCTTACAGTCTGGTTTTTCTGTGACGGATAGGATGGAGTACGAATCTTCGCTGAGTGTACTGAGGTTTTTTTCTTCTTTTGCTTAACAATCTCCCTCCACACAAACGTGAGTGCACTACTTCTAGATTTCTCCTTATTCTGCCCTACCCCATTAGTGTCATTAAAATAGTATAGCCTGCGCAAATAGTAAGAAGCTGTGGAGAAAAAACACAATTATTAAAGGCCACTATATTATTACAATTATTAGAAACTACCATAAATACCTCACCATGCCCGGGGTAGCCACGCAATATATTACTTATATTTTTCACTGCTTCAAACAGACCGAAAAAAAATTATTTATTTTATTTATTCCGACCTAGTTTTTAATAAATTAACACAAACCTAATAAAAAAAATTATTCCAACTTCTAGGTACACATGTTTGTGCACGGGAGCTAACAATTTTAAATGTCAACCCTCTACATGCGATAGATATCGCGCAATGCTCTGACAGACAGAGAAACTAACATCTATTAATAGTTAGATTGGCAAACAAATGATAGCCTATTTTTAAAGTTTACACTATGTTATTAATGACATTGACTACTTGAAGAATTCAAAGCTATTTTGAGAAGCGGGTTGCATCTTAACTTGACGCACCTAACCAGTCTAAGCACTATCACACATAGACGCAAATATAGGAAATAGAAAGAGAGGGAATAAAATGAGAAGTTCACCCTGAGAGGGCTCTTATCTATGTGGTGAAAACCATTTCCCTCTTCCTCTGACGAGTTTATACAGTCACTTTAATATTGGCTCCTTGAAAAAATTGACTTGTTTTTTAATTTCACCTTTTTCTTGTTTCCTTTTCTAGATATACATATACTAACACAGACTTTTTTTAATCTACATCTTGGTAGGAAGATTCCTACAGGACATTTTCGTGCCCTATCCAAAAATCCTAAGTTGTAGAGGTTTTATAAAGAGAAGTTTACAACAAAAAACTATTTAAAGATAAAAGTAATAATTTAATGACACTGTAGGACCATTTTTCAGAATTATTTAAGAATTTAAGGTTTTGTTTCAACGCTAAATATTTAAAACTCGCTGGGTCAAACGTAAATTCATTAACATGATAAGTCCTATCTTGACCGGCTGTGATGTCACAGGTAGGCAACGTCCTTAAAACATTATTGACCAGTGGATGAACAAGAGAGATTTGATCTATTGATTACGGCTTAGCAAATATATTGTACATATTTTATCTTAAATGTTTTACTTTCTCACATAGAGAAGCATTGTAATCGTTTAAGATTTCAACGTCGAGATTATGGTGGGAAGTTTTATTTGTTGACGAACTCAAAAAAAGTGGATAAAGTGAGTGTTTTATAGGATAGATATAACACTATACACTTGTTTTTCAGAGTGAAATTTGGCTAAGGATAGTTTACATTCAGACGAGTTTTGAAAAAGTTGTTCCAAGTTGTAAAAAAAACTAAAAATATGTAATCTATTTTTCAAACTATTAGTTTGTGATAGGATGTATCCTTAAAAGGATTATGTAAAATAAAGAGTTTGAGAAAATCTCATTGTTCTTCATCACAAGGCACTGACAGTAGCTCAAAGAAGAGGCGGCCACAGTAATAAAAGCCTTCTTTTATATTCCTTAATACAGGTTAGCTCTGTTCGTCGTGATCACAATGACGAGGAAATGAATGCTCATTTGTCTTTAGTAATTTAATCAGCGATGCATGTCGGGAAACGCTCTTGGTTTGTCTATTGAATCAATAAAATGGTCGCTGCAAAGCTACTCTTGAATAGTTTGCTTTATCTTTACCTTTTCAAAACCCTGTTTACACGCGTTTATATTTGATTTGCTTTTTTAAAAATGCATGTTTTGAAGAAGGTATTTTAATAACAGGGCGAGTACCATTACTCGACTCACAAACTAGCTTATATTACGAAGCACAATTACCACTAAATAGTCAACTCTATGACATAAATTGTAATATATTTATGAAATTTATGTATTTTTTGGACATCACGTCCTGCTAACAGTCCGTGCAATCCACATTTAACCACACAAATGGGGCAGGGATAAGGAAAGAATATAGTTTAAGAGGGAATTTACCCGTGTTTACGTGGAGGGAGAAACCTATTAGTGAAAACCACCCTCAGTACAGCCGTCTTGATTTAGAACCCCAACCTCAACATCACCGGCAAATTTGAAAGAGATTGACGTCTAGTCCACGTTACATCGAAGCGGCTTACAGAATTTTAAAATTTGTATCTATTTTTAAACGTGCATGTTTTATATTTGTGTCTAACCACAAGAAGCATACCGTCACGTGATTTACTAACTAATTTGACTTTTTAAAGGGTAAAATTACCTCTATCCCGCCCCACTTACTCTATTGATTTAGTTTGGTAAATTAATCAATTTTGACTTAAACTTAGAAATGGATCGGATCCTAGTTTTTTAAATCGGAGTATAACAAAAAAAAATTTCAAAACTTGAGTTCAAATTTTAATCCTCGAATTTCTTAGTCATTTTTATAAAAATGCAAGAAATTGATATTTAAGTAATATAACCTAAATCTTTGTTTTATTAAGTAATTGACTTAATGTATGGAACGAGGTTTTCGATAATGATTTGATTTAATTAATTATTAATATATATCTCTTTTTATTTATCAAAAGTTGATTATTTTTATGCTATAGCTTGTGTTAAGAATCTTAAAACAATAGTTTACTTAGCCGCTTCGGTCGCCTTGCAGTAGGCTAGACTCCCGATGAGGGAACTTGAGGTTCGAATCTCATTCGGGTGTACTGAGGGTGTTTTTCCCAAAATGGTTTTCCACTCTCCTTTCACGAAAATGCGGGTACACCTCCTAACGGGCTGTAAGACGCAGCACTAGAAAAAATAGTTTTCCTGTAACATCAGCATTGCGGTGCTATAGTGCTAACTATATGTTATCATATTTTTTATAATGATATTATTTCAACGGTAAATAACCTAGTTTCTTTTGATTTTTAATCGATTTTATGGAGTTTGTTTTGAAATCTCCCCCCTCTACCTCCGCTTTCTCTTTCAGTCGCCCCAACGGCTTCGACCTTGCATATAATGTATTGTAGCTATTATTAGAAATAACGGTACACCTTACACCTCTTAAATATAGTGCCGTAATCCTGGTTGTATAGTATGACAAAGCCTACGTTATACTTAGGACACCGTTTCATTTCTATTTTTTATAGGTATTTTAGTCCCACTTAAAATGAAAGTTTTATCACCCACTTTGGTGCCCACATGGTCTAAGGCGCTACTCTCACAATATACTAGACTGCCGATGATGGGGAGTTCGACGTTCAATTCTCAATCGGGTATAGTGAAGGGTTATTTCAAAAAGGGTTTTCCACTTTACCTCAAAGAAAATTCGGGTACACTTAATCTAAATTCAGCCTTCATATTCCCTAAAACCATTAGCGTAACTAGTACCTAAATGTATAACCTAAAAAGGTAGTAAGACGCGATGCTAAAAAATAAATATGTATCTCCAAGTAGCGCTGTTGACATTCGTACTGCTCGGGGAAATGAGATGAGGATTATTTCAGTTCTCTTGACACACTCAATTACCGATTATAGCGCTTGGTGGTTGAATGTGTTACTAACATTAGAGTTATCTTGTATGCTGTAGACTAGAAATATTGATACTTCAATAATATAATTAAAACATTTATAAATACTGATATTTCATACATGCCTGTTCTGCTTAACAATATTTGCTTGACAGGATCTGCTGGAGAGATCCGATCTAATTTCAAAACCAACTGAAACAAGACAAAATGCTACGTCGACTGTTTTAAAGCGATTTGATATACGAACTGATAAATGGAACAATCGTGTCGTACTTTGTTAATTTGTGTTGTGGCTGTAAAACACTAATTGAATTATTACACGCATAGGGATAGTGACCTAAAATATCTGTGTTCATTTGTACCACAAAACATGTTTATAGCCAGCTATTTCTAGCTAGCGTTTAAAAGTGTCATACGGCAACATACATATCTACTATAGCGTGAACTGCTGCACCACTAAAGTAGATCCCGCCCTACTTTCTGCGAAAGTGGAAGTAAAACAATAATTTATATTCTGTACCACAACGACCTTATTTCGAGAGCTTATCAACTCTTACAACCCACCGACTCTTTTTAGTGTGCAGGTGTTTTATAACAAGAAACAATTAGAATAACTTTTTAATTTATGGAACATGGGATTTGTTTTTTAAATCTAGAACTAGCACTAAAGTCACTATCGACTCTTTCAGCCTGTGTATGGGTCAGTTTAGTAAAATGCCTTCATCTTCCTATATCGTTCCACAATTTTTCCTCCATTATTTGCTTCCATTCCTATCCTCTTACTTTAATACTTTCTGTCAGGGAGACGTCAAACAGAAATTTTTATCGGTTCTGGTTCCAGTTCCTGTTCTCCAAACAAACATTTTAAAGGTTTCGGTTCTGTTTCCGGTTAGAGCAAAATAAAGGTTCCGGTTCTTTTCGGTTCCTGATAGTGTTCTGTTTCTTGATTATTTTTCTTATTTAGCACAGGGTTTCTATCAATTCGAGTTACGTTAGTAAACTAATTTCAATGATGGTTTTTTTTAATGAATGAAGAAGGTTATATTTTCTATTTAGAGGAAGTGCATCCGCATTTGCACGGAATGAGAGTGGAGAACCACTCTGGAAATAACACTCTGGATCAAAAGTATTGCTAGATTAAAAAATATTATAACGTATCATAATAAAAACAGTGCATCTTTCTAATTAGCATCTTGATCTGTCACCGTCAATCTCATAGTCAAAATCTTCTGAACTGAATTTTCTTTAAAGTAACCCATCAATAATATTATTTAAACCACTTACTAACAAACAAAACTAATCACCTCCACACTGTACAGAAGGAACATATTCACTGAGCTACTTCCTAATTTAAACTTGAGTGAAAGAATTTAAAGTTGGCATTTTGCCATCCTCCATCTCCACTTTCCCTCTATTATAATCTGTTCAATCAACCACATATTATCAGTTTTCACTTTCAGAAAGTACTAAGCAGGCTTAGAATGCGTGTCCAAGACCGATGATTTCTTAATTTCTATATTTTAACTTTTGAGTAATGTGGTATTATCTGCTGTCTATCAAAGCTAAATACATCTTCTTGAACATCTACATTAAACATTAAAGTGTAAAAAACAGATAACAATGTGACAGTCACGAAATGCCTCTGGAATCTTAACATCAGTGTGTATGGTTAAGGGCTCATTAACTCTTTTCTAATCACCTAGAAAAGAAGTTTCAAACAAAGTAGTAAACTAAACTATATCAAGCCCTTTCAGAACTTACTGAGAAAGGGGGAAACACAACATTTCAAAATGAAACTAAGCTTTGGAAAGTAAAAAATATGTGTGCAACATGCCAACATTATGTACAATTCTGTAAAATTAGGAGCCTTTAAGAAACTTTTAGAACTTTTATGAACCTACAATTATTTAACTGTTCCAATTCCGGTTCCTTAAAAATAAATGTTAATTTCCGTTATTGGTTCCGGTTCGACTCCTTGATAATATGTATAAAATCCAAATATAAATAATCAAGCAAAGATGTGAGAGTTTGTAATGCAATAGATTGACCCTAAGGAGTATTTGAAAGCATTGACCATTTATCATTCTAATTATTCATATATTCAAAAATATTTTACATATAATTAAACATATTTTACTTTATTTAAATTTTACAACCTATTACGTGGCGCTTAAATCACGTCTTCCTCTAAATTATTTACTAGTTAGTTCACGCCTCGTGGTAAGATGGCAGCATCTACTGGAGCTAAATTTAAGAAATGTTAAGTATTTCCTTCGAGAAACATCCAAAAGCAATAGGTATTTTTGTTCTGAGTTTGAAGGTGTGTAATTTACCGTTAGGAAGATTCCTTCGAGAAGCTTCTATTGAACTCAGATATATGTGACTTTTTGAAACTCCGTATTTTTACTGTGCAATCGGTCGTGGTCTTGAATGGACGTGCTTTAAGCGATCAGTGATTATAATTGTTAGGCCCTCGACATGATCGTGTTTCGATTAGAAAATATTAATAACAATATGATTTAAATTTAAAGAATAAACAGATATCAAACTTTATGTGATATATTATCATTTATTAAAGTCTAATGATAAGGAACGAGGCATAATAAGTAAAGCACATAGTTGCGTAATAGAAATAATGATTTACGGAGTAACTTATAAATGACTCTGTTATGTAATATAGCAAATAGCGACACAACGTGGGAGATTTATAATAAAAAATATTACGAAGTGTAACAAATGGCGTCCAACGAGGGGCGGAACGCGAAAAGTGTAACAAATAGCATTCCAACAAGGGGCTGAAGAAACGTAAGTGTAACAAATGGCGACACAACGTGGGGGTTAATAGGCGACTATTAACGCTCGCCAAGACTCGTAATGTAACAAATGGCGCCCAACGTGGGGCTCGAATACCGCGAACTGAGACAAAGGTGCGTCACTGAGCTAAAGGAAGAGACGGCACACCAGGAGACGGCACATAATCACCAAAGGACGGCACACCACACCAAGGAGACGGCATAGTCAAGAAAAGGCGCAAAGGACTGTTGGAGACGGCACACCTGCAAGAGACGACACACCAACGGCACACCATCAAGGAACGGGACGGAGGACCTTTTGGAGACGGCATGCAGTCAAGAAACAGCGTCGAGGACAGATAAGTGGTCAACAGAAGCTGTAACTCTAAATAAAAAAAAAAAATAATAATAATAATTTTTTTTTAATCTAATTTCAATTGTGTATTTTGGGGGTAGTAAAATTTTGTTTCTATATGTTGGGATTTCACAAATCAAATTAAAACTAACAATATAAAAGTGTATGGGCCTAATTTTAAATTAAATTTCTCACTATAAAAAGTAATTCTTAGATCAATAGTACTTGAAATTTGTCAAGGCCTAACACAAAATTAATTCATAGATTAACTTAAGAAAAATTTATTTAAATTTTCAACATGGCAGACAAGGTGATAAGAGAACCTGAAGAGTATGATGATGAAGACACAATGCCATTTATTTATGAGGAGGATGAAAGGGCAGGTCAATTCAGGAGGGCAAATTGTGAACAGGAACAAGAAGGGAGTGAGGAGGAAGTAAGGGCTAGCTCTGGGGAGGTAGCAAGTAACGAAGTAATCCTGCAAACGCTGAATCAAAGTGTAGGGGGAACAATAACCTTAGTGGAAGATAGGGTGACTAAACCAGTAGAACAAGTAGATCTTTTAAATATTATATTAGAAAATATGAGAGAACTCGGATGTAAAATTGATCGAACTGCATCAGAAAATAAAAAGGATTTGGAAAAAATGGGACAAACTTTAGAAACTAAACTCAACCAAAAGGTCGACGAACAATCAAAGAATATAAATAAAAATATAAATAAAAAATTTGAGAATTTAGAATTAATTAATCAAAATTTTATCCAACAAATTAATGAAATTAATGACAGGGTTTCAGAAGGAGAAAAAAAACAAGGAAATTTAGAGGTTAGGCAGGAAAATCTAAGAAAGGAACAGTTTAAGTTAACTGATCAAATATCTTCAGTGACAAACAAAACAGAGGGTTTGGAGAAAAAATTAGATAAAGAAACCAGTAAATTAGAAAAACAAATACAAACACAGGATATACAGATAGCACACAACAAATCAGCTGTTCAGGTAGTGCAATCCAATTTGGAAATTCAAATAGAAAAGGTGAGGTTAGAAATTGAAGGGCAAGAGGATGCTAATAGGCAATTTATTAAAGAAAATATTAATGAGGAGATTCAAATAGAAAGGAAAGAAATTGTGGAGATAAAAGAAATTGTAAATGAAAACAAAAAAACGGTTGGCACTTTAGATCAGAAAATAAACAACTTAGCTGATCAAGTACAACTTAACAAAGGTAGGGGGACAGATAACAAAAATGGGTGTAGTCACAATCTCTTAACCAAAAATGTCAATGACCTTACTTTGTCACTCATTCCTAGGTATAGGGGAGCAAAGGGCAAAATATCTGTGGCTCAATATTTGCAAAAAATTGAGAGAGTTTGGAAAGAAGAGGATTTAAGGGAAAGGAACAAAATTGAAATTTTGCTCTCATGTTTAGAAGGGGAGGCTAGGAACTGGGCCAGTTATTTAGAGGATGAATGGGAGACCTATGAACAGGCTAAGCGCGCATTTTTGGATCACTTTTGGTCTCAAGAGATGCAGGACGACTTTCTGCAATTAATATTTAATAATAGATATGATTCCAAGAAAGGCACAATGAATGAGTATTTTCATGGTTTTGTTTCTCAGGCTAGGTATTTAAATTATCCATTGGAAGAACACAGGTTGGTGAAACATCTAACAAACCACTTTCCTCTTCAGGTACAAAATGTACTGTTAAGTGTTAATGCCCAAAATGTGAAGGAGATGGAAAGAGTATTGATAGGATTTGACAATAGGTGGCAAAGGAATGGGGAAAGGGAAGGTAGAAATGAAACACCCAATTTTGATAGAACTAGACAGACCTATAATCCATTCGGTCGTGATAATAAACAAAATAGACCACCAAACCCATTCCAAGATTCAAAGCGTCGAGAAGACGGTAGGCCCAACAGACCTAACTATTTTATAAACCAAGGACAAAATAGGCAAGGTCCCAACAATCATATGATAGGACACCGAGAGGGGGTGAGGGAAAACCCCAGACAAGAGAGCCGAGACAATTACAACAAACAGGTAAATAATAGTCAGACTAGAAGAATAACAGCAGAAGTACACTCTGCACCTAGCTTTAATGATATTGCACCATTCACAATGGGTCACACAGTCGTTAGAAATGAAAATCAGGGAAACTGATTGCTAGGGCCCATGGCAGTCCACATGAGGTCAACAAAGTAGTAATAAATAGGACTAATGAACAGATTAATTATTTGAACTTTGTTAAACAATATGTTAAACAATATGTAATTTTACAAGGTGATCCCATGGAGGATCTATTGCAAGAAAATAATAGTAAAAATGAGTTCTGTAAGGCAATATCCCCAGAGATAGAAGGAAAGGAAGGTAACCTTAAGTTAAAATTATTGGTAGACACGGGATCTGAGATAACGGCTATTTCCCAGGAGTGTTTTGAAGAAATAAAAAAGCAAAACCCAGATGAGGTTATTCCTGAATTGCCAGTTACCAATGTAACCTTAATAGCCGCTACAGGATCAAGGAACAAAAAAGTGAAGAAACAAGTGTTGCTGGATGTGGCGATTAATGAGGTAAAAATTACTATTATTTTTCTTGTGGTGGAAAATCTTAATGTACCTGTAATATTAGGATCAGATTGGTTAACAGGTTTTGAGGTTAATATTGATTATAAAAGCAGAAAATTATCTATAAACAAGAATCCAGTAAAACTACAAGTTTCATTCATTGAAAAATCACATGTGAATAGGGTGCAAATACAGATAAGTAAAGTAGGTTGTATCGAAGCAAAAAATACTGAAAATATCAAAATGCAGCAATTAACATCTAATTATGAGTCAAACATACCATGGGAAGAAATAGAAAATAAAGTCAATAAAATGAACTTAGATGGGGAACAAACTCAGGACCTACTAGAAACCATGTGGGAAAATAGAGAGGTTTTTTCTAGAAAACCTGGGTTGAACAAACTTTACGAGTGTGAACTCCAGGTAACAAATCAATCACCATTCAATTGTAAGTCATACCCAGTACCATATAGTCAAAGACCAGCTGTCGAAGAGGCACTAGCTCACATGTTAGAGTGGGACATAATAGAAAGATGTAGTTCTGATATTGTTAATCCACTAGTTGTAGTTGGTAAGAAAAACAAAGGAATTCGACTGTGCCTTGATGCACGAAAGATAAATCAGATATTGGTAAGAGATGAGGAGACCACTTCACCAGCTAATGAGCTCATACAAAAATTTGAGGGTTGTAAATATTTAACGTCTTTGGACTTAGTAAGTTCATTTTGGCAGATAGGATTGCACAAAGACTCTAGGAAGTATACTTCATTCATATATAATGGACGAACCTACTGTTTTAAGAGAATGCCATTCGGTCTATCAGTTTCTACTAGCAATTTCATTAGAGGTCTAGAAAAAGTATTGGGGCCAGAAGTATTAAGCTTCGTTACCCTATATGTCGATGACATAGTCATAGCATCAAGTACTTTCAAGGAACATGTGGAACAAGTGGGACTAGTACTGAAAAAATTAAAATTAGGTGGCATGACGGTGAACCTAGAAAAATCGGCTTTTTTATCCAAGAAAATAAATTTTCTGGGACACATAATTTCTCCAGAAGGTGTATCAGCTGATGAAGATAAAACTAGGGCCATTAGGGAATTTCCTATCCCTAAAAATAAGAAGCAACTTCAAGCTTTTTTAGGTTTGATTAACTATTACAGGAAGTTCATCAAGTGTCATTCGAACCTGGTACTCCCACTACTTCGACTAACTAGAAAAGGTGAGGAATGGAGCTGGGGTATAACAGAGGAAACAGCTATGAAACAAATTAAGGATCAATTTGTGAGTACAGTCATGTTAAAACATCCAGATTTTAGTAAACCCATGTGCATTTCTTGTGATGCATCAGGTCAAGCGATAGGTGCAGAATTATTTCAAATTGATGAACAGGGAGAACGTAGACCAATAGCTTTTGCCAGCAGGGTGTTACATGGACCAGAAATCAACTATACAATAACTGAAAAAGAATTACTCGCTATAGTGTTCAGTTGCATTCAATTTCGTATTTTCATCATAGGGAAAACTACTGTTTTGTATACAGACCACAGAGCACTTACTTTTATTAACAAATGTAAGCTACTTCATGGCAGGCTCACCAGATGGATTTTGTTACTACAAGAATATGATTTAGACATTAAGTATATCCCAGGTAAAGAACAGGTAGTAGCTGACACTCTGTCTAGATATCCTCCTGAGGGTGTAGTTGAAAGAACCATTGACACAGAATTCAGGGTATTGGCACACAAAAGGGAAGTAATGAATGAAACTGATAAAAATATTAAACAGGAATTACCCAAATCCCAAAAAAATGACCTTAAATTAAGTAAAATTTTCATAGAATTAGAAAAGAAAAACTCTAAGCCGGAAATTAGTGCTAATTATCAAATTCATGGGGAATTACTTTTCAAAAAAACTTCTGTTGACAAGGTTTGGACTATATGTATTCCTAAGGAACTTATTATTCCAGTAATCAATAGTTGCCATGAATACTATGGCCATGTAGGAGTAAAAAAGTGCTACAAAATTTTACAAGAATCATGCAACTTTCCTAAAATGAACAAAACTATAGCTAAAATATTAAGAACATGTGACATATGTCAGAAAACCAAAATTCCCAATGTAAAATATGAAGGACTCATGAAAAATGTTATAGCAGAACACCCATTACAATTAGTCTTCGTAGATATATATGGCCCACTTCCATCTAGTATAAGGGGTGTCCAATATATCTTTGCAGTATTAGACATCTGTACCAAGTTTGTGAAGTTATACACTATTAGGAGGGCTACTGCCAGAGCAGTCACGAACAAAATTGTTCAAAATTATATTAACGACGTAGGAGTTCCACAGGTTATTGTTTCGGATCATGGGAAGCAGTTCATATCCAAATTCTGGAGAGAAACCCTTGAGGCCCATAGCATAAAAACAAAATATACATCAATATATCATCCTCAGAGTAACAGTGTTGAGAGAGTAAATCGAGAAATAGGCAGGTTTATGAGGTTGTATTGTCACAACAAGCATGCTTCCTGGGCGAACCAAGTAGAGAAAATAGAATTTTGCTTAAACTCCACTACTCACGAGAGTACAGGTTTTACACCTATAGAGCTCATGAAAGGGAGGAGGCCCTGTAGGAACCTAGAGAAACTTTTTGATTTTCCACCTAGAATAGAAAAGGATCAACAAGCTAAATTACATATTGCCGTGAAACGACTAAA